>SJXQ01001847.1:574748-597515 GCA_006408695.1 Aepyceros melampus | reverse complement strand
TTTAAAAAAAAAAAAAAAGATGCTTGCTTCTTGGAAGGGAATCTATCAGAAACCTAGACAGCATATTAAAAAGCAGAGACATCATTTTGCCAACAAAGTTCCATATAGTCAAAGCTATGGTTTTTCCAGTAGTCACGTATGGATGTGAGTTGGACCATAAGGAAGGTTGAGAGCCAAAGAATGGATGCCTTTGAATTGTTGTGCTAGAGAAGACTCTTTAGAGTCCATTGGACAGCAAGGAGATCAAATCAGTCACTCCTAAAGGAAACCAACTCTGAATATTATTGGAAAGACTGATGTTGAAGCTGAAGCTCCAATACTTCGGCGAGCTGATGCCAAGAGTGGACTCCTTGGGAAAGACCTGATGCTGGGAAAGATTGAGGTTGGGAGGACAAGGGAATGACAGAGGACAAAATGGTGAGATAGCATCACTGCCTCAATGGACATGAGTTTGAGCAAACTCCAGGAGATCGTGAGGGACAGGGAAGCCTGGCATGCTCAGTGTATGGGGTCACAAAGAGTCGGACACAACTTAGCATCTGAACATCAGCAACGTCTGCAGATATAATCTACACAAACACAGTCCTTTAGCTGACTCAGAAGCTATTAAAAGTGCAAAGGTATCCTTAAACAAACAGACAAAAAGAAATCCCAAGAACTGACACAAAAGTTTTATAGGAAAAAAACACAGGCAAGTGACTGATCAAAACAATCTACCCTACAGTTTACTTGGAAACACTCGAGTGCCTGTCTGATCTGTCTCCATAATATAAGGTGTTATAATTTTAGTTCTGCCCCTGATAACAAAATCTAGAGATCACTTTAACTGACAGTCAACCAACCCTCCCACTTCTCCTTCAGAACTGCAGACTTGGACTTGCTGCCTTTTGCTGTAGCTCACTTTGTCTCCAGCAAAGTTGCATGGGAAAAATATTTACTCTAAGATCTACACATTATCTCCCTTCTATGTTCTCAGTGAGAAATTTCCTCTATTTTAAAATCATTATTGGCATTCCATTTTGAATATACTGAAATCCAAGTAGAAATGTGCAGTAGAGAGCATGGTCACATATGCATGGGTGTATCTGTCAGGATGATCCTTCACATACAGACAGTAGCAGAAGTTGAAGGTCTGAATGGGAACATGTAAAGAGAGAAGGGCTTTTTTGCTGATTCAATGGTAAAGAATCCACCTGCCCATGCAGAAGATGCAAGAGATGTGAGTTTGATCCCTGGGTCAAGAAGACCCCTTGGATAAGGAAATTGCAGTCCACTCTAGTACATTCTTGCCTGTAGAATGCTACGACAGGAGCCTGTGGGCTACAGTCCATGGGGTCCAAATAGCTAAACATGACTTAACGACTAAACAACAAAAACAGCAACAACAAAGAAGAGGACAGTGAATAGAACCCTGGAGAATGTCCATGTTTAAAGGAAACGCAGATGACAACATATGAGCAAAAGTTTGTGAGAAAAAAAAAAAAACACAGCTATAACTTAGAAATAAGGGAATGTTCAACTGTGCTGCTCTGACACGGTAGGATTGACTAAATGAGGAGTAAGGAACGACTCATTAGGAAGTCATTAAGGGCATAACCAGAAGCAGTTTTGGCAGGGTTGTGAAAGTAAAAGCTAAATGACTAGAAATTTCAGAGAAAATGGAAGGTAGGAAATTGGAAACGTTGAACTCGGCCTAACATTTCCAGAAGCTTGAAATAAAGGACAAGAGCTAACAATTCCCAATTGTAGTTGGGCTTACAAGTGAATACTGTTGCTGTTCATAGTTTCGGTTTTACTATTTGGAAAAAAGAAAACCATCAGTTCTACACAAGAAGCTACATAGACTGTATCAGTATGCTGTGCACGTATGTATTAGCTACTCGGTCATGTCTGACTCTGCGACCCCATGGACTATAGCCTGCCAGGCTCCTTCATACACATATACCTGGTGTCTCTTCCTCTTCTGATGGGTACAGGAATCGTATTGGATTAAGGCTTCACCCTTATGACCTCGTTTAACCTTAATTATCTTTTTAAAGACCCTATTATCAAATAAAGTCAGACTAGGGATGAACACTCCAACATATGAACTTGGGGAGGAAGAGGAGACATAATTAGTCTATATAAAGCACACGTGAGGACGTGCTGAGTCACTTCAGTCGTGTCCGACTCTTTGCGACCCCATGGACTGTAGCCTGCCAATCTCCTCTGCCCATGGGATTCTTCAGGCAAGAATACTGGAGTGGAGAGCCATGCCCTCTGGAGAGCATGGAACCCAGGGATCAAACCCGCGTTTCTTGCACTGCAGACAGATTCTTTATCGCTGACCACCAGGGAAGCCCTATAAACCACCCAGAAAGGTACCTAATATTAAGTGAAGTGTCAGAGATTTAGTGATCTGATAGCTAAAGGATGAAAAATACAGATGAAAAAAGACGAAATTGCAGGGTGCAGTGCAGTGCAGAGCTCAGTCACGGCCTGCCTTTTGCAGTCCCATGGACTGCAGCCTGCCAAGCTCCTCTATCAGTGGAATTCTCCAGGCAAGAATCCTAGATTGTGTTGCATTTCCTACTCCAGAAATTGCAGGATAGGGCAGAGTAAAAATTCAGGAAGCATGAGAGCAAATGGACTGTCCAGGAAAATACAGTTGGAGTCATCACGAATGAGATCTTTAAAAAATGTGGAAACTACTTTCAAATCAGTAATAGCAATAGCAGCAGCAGTGTAACAGAAATAGTATTTAGTAATAATACATTGCTTTGCCTTTATTTAGTAATAAGTTTCTCGTGGTTATTATTACAAAAAAGTTCCTATGATGACAAATGAATCCAATAATTTATTTAATTTGCCCAAGATTAGAATTAGAAATCTGCTCTCTGGGTTTCTAACTTACTCTTCTGATAGGACTTACTCTTTCACAGACTAGACTACAATTTACTGTGTCATCTTATTTCACAACAAATTACAACTCACTATGTCATTTTATTTCATCAAGGCTCTTCAGATAACATTCAGTGAAGAGGGTGTGTCTGTAGGAAAGGACACACACAATGAAAGAGTGGCTTCCGCAGAGACATTGGCTGTCTCCTGATGTCAACTGAGGGGACAGATTCGTTTTTGTCACTGCGGTATTGAAAGCTTCTGATGGCTTACAAAGGAGCTGGAAATTCACTCCAGTATTCTTGCCTGGAGAATCCCATGGACGGAGGAGCTTGGCAGGCTATAGTCCATGGTGCTGGACGTAACTGAGCGACTAGCACACATACTCATACACAAAGGGGCTTCCCAGCTGGCACCATGGTAAAGAATCCGCCTGCCAGTGCAGGAGATGCAAGAGACCTGGGTTCAACCTTGGGTTGAGAAGATCCCGGGGAGAAGGATATGGCAACCCACTCCAGGATTCTTGCCTGGAGAATTCCATGGACAGAGGAGCCTGGCAGGTTATAGTCCATGGGGTTGAAAAGAGTAGGACATGACAGAGCAACTGAGCACACACACACATATAATAACAGGATAAAATGTGAAATCAAGGAAAGAAAGGCAGAGAGATTCAAAGCATATGGAGGTTTTGATGTCTTTGCTGGCTCTGAAAAGGCTGGGGGGCAGGGGCTGGTCATACAAAAAGGAATGTGTGTGGTCTTTAGGAGATAAGACAGGGCCTCAGCTGGCGGCTCCAAGGAAATGAGGACCTTCAAGGGACTGAATTCGGCCAACTATCTGAAGGAGCTTGAAAGCAGATTCTTCCTCAGAGGCTACTTCTGACCTAGAGAACTAGGAGACAATAACTGTGTGTTGTTTTGAGTTACTACGTTCAAGGTAATCTGTTGCATGGCTATAGAAAACTAATATGGTTATAAACACTCTGGCCCTCAAACATAATGGAATCGGCTTTAAATTTTGTTTGGAAGACTCCATTAGCTTTCCAGGCCTGGAAATATCCTAACTGTGTCTTCCCTCTCTTACTTCGGGGGTCTGAAAGACCCCTTTGCATGAAAGATAGATCCTATTTGTATTTGAATAGTAACTCTGCTTCCTGCCAGGAGAACTTGGGGATGTGGAGAGTCTCCTTTTATTTTATATTCTTTCTGTCCCCTACAACCTCATCTGGCAGTGATCCTGCTGATTAAGTATTCCCAAGTACCTTGTGGCTTTATATGGATTTCTGGGGGATCAATCCATTGGACAAAAGGCTCATCCACAGATTTTTTTTTTTTTTTCTTGAAATAATTCCTTTTCTATTTTGGGCTTCAGCTGAGATGGCTGAAGGACACTGCCAATAAGCTTCTTAGAGGTTTTCTGGTTTGATTGTGATCTGTGAAGCACACCTTTAACCTCTGGTGATTGAATACCCTGAACTTTTGATCTTCCCAGGTTACAGCTAAAGATTGTACAGTTTTTACTCTATCCACCCTTTCAGGAGTAATTTCTTAATTTTAGCGTCTTTTGCCATCTCTGTTGGCTGTGTGAATGAGTACTGAGTCCCTCAGTCATGTCTGACTCTTTGTGACTCTGTGGGCTCTAGCTCGCCTGGCTCCTCTGTCCATGGCACTTCCCAGGCAAGAATACTGGAGTGGGTTGTCATTTCCTTCTCCAGGGGATCTTCACAACCCAGGGATCTGACCCACATCTCCTGTATTGGCTGGCAGATTCTTTACTTCTGCACCACCTGGGAAGCCTTCTATAAGCTGAGAACATCTTAAATCAGCATGCCTTGGTTCCTGTTTGCCAAACAATTTCAATTCATTATCCAAGTTTATTATTTACAAATTATACTCTCTATATAACGGCAGGAAACAATTTTCCTAAACTTCCCACTGCTACATAACAAGGATCTCCTTTCCTCTAAATTTCCAGTACTGTGTTCCTCACTCCCTTCTGAGTTCTTACCAGTAGCATTTCTAGTGTCCATATTTCTACTAACAGTCTTTTATCTAGCATAGCTCAGGCAATAAAGCTTCTGCCTGCAGTGACGAGACCTGGGTTCAATTCCTGGGTAGGGAAGTTCCCCTGGAGAAGGAAATGGCAACCCACTCCAATATTCTTGCCTGGAGAATCCCGTGGAGAGAGAAGCCTGGCAGGTTACAGTTCACGGGATCATAAGAGTCAGATGTCATTTGTCATCTTTCTTTTCAAGCAATCTAGACTTCTTCTGTCATGTTCTTCCCAATTCTAAGAGCCTCTGTTCACTGCCTCCTTTCAAAATCCCTTCCGAATTTTGGGGCATTTATTATTGTTACTTTTTATTTATTTATTGGCTCTATTGGGTCTCCATTGCAGTATGCAGGCTTCTCTAGTTGTGGCACACAGACTTAGTTGCCCTGAGGCATGTGGAATCTTTGTTTTCCCCACCCCCCACCCCCTGCTACCACCAGGGATCAAACCCAGGTCCCCTGTTTGGAAGGAGAATTCTTAACCACTGAACCACTAGGGAAGTCCCTTGGACATTTGTTACGGAGGTCCTCTTGGTAGCAAAATCTGTATTAGTTTCCTTTTGCTGCAAAATACATGATCACAATCTTGGGAGTTTAAAAAGCATCCACTTAGTGTCTCACAATTTCTACATATCAGAAGTCCAGATAGGCTCGAGCAAGTCCCAGGCTCAGTTCAGTTCAGTCGCTCAGTCATGTCCAACTCTTTGCGACTGCATGGACTGCAGCAAGCTAGGCTTCCCTGTCCATCACCAACTTCAGGAGCTTACTCAAACTCATGTCTATAGAGTCAGTGATGCCATCCAACCATCTCATCCTCCATCGTCCCCTTCTCCTCCAGCCTTCAATCTTTCCCAACATTAGAGTCTTTTCAAATGAGTCAGTTCTTCACATCAGGTGGCCAAAGTATTGGAGTTTCAGCTTCAGCATCAGTCCTTCCAATGAATATTCAAGACTGATTTCCTTTAAGATTGACTGGTTGGTTCTCCTTGCTGTCCAAGGGACTCTTAAGAGTCTTCTCCAACACCACAGTTCAAAAGCATCAATTCTTCAGCACTCAGCTTTCTTTGTAGTCCAACTCTCACATCCATACATGAGTACTAGAAAAACCATAGCTTTGACTAGATGGACCTTTGTTGGCAAAGTAATGTCTCTACTTTTTAATATACTGTCTAGGTTGATCATAGTTTTTCTTCCAAGGAGCAAGTGTTTTTTAATTTCATGGCTGCAGTCACCATCTGCAGTGATTTTGGAGCCCAAGAAGATAAAGTCTGTCACTGTTTCCATTGTTTCCCCATTTATCTGCCATGAAGTGACGGGATTGGATACTGTGATCTTAGTTTTCTGAATGTTGAGTTTTAAGCCAACTTTTTCACTCTTCTCTTTCACTTTCATCAAGAGGCTGTTTATTTAGTTCTTTGCTTTCTGCCATAAGAGTGGTGTCATCTGAATATCTGAAGTTATTGATATTTCTCCCAGAAATCTTGTTCCAGCTTGTGCTTCATCCAGTCCAGCATTTCTCATGATGTACTTTGCATATAAGTTAAATAATCAGGGTGACAATATACAGCCTTGACATAATCCTTTACCAATTTGAAACCAGTCTGTTGTTCCATGTCCAGTTCTAATTGTTGCTTCCTGACCTGCACACAGACTTCTCATGAGGCTGGTCAGGTGGTCTGGCATTTCTATCTCTTTAAGAATTTTCCACAGTTTGTTGTGATCCACACAGTCAAAGGCTTCAGCATAGTCAATAAAGCAGAAATAGATGTTTTTCTGGAACTGTCTTGCTTTTTCAATGATCCAACGGATGTTGGCAATTTGATCTCTGGTTCCTCTGCCTTTCTTAAATCTAGTTTGAACATCAGGAAGCTCACAGTTCACATGCTGTTGAAGCCTGGCTTGGAGAATTTTGAGCATTACTTTGTTAGCATGTGAGATGAGTATTTCGGGGTAGTTTTAGCTCCTGTAGTCACTCTCTAGTCCTAGCACATGACCCTGTCCTTCTCCACAATGGTGGAGGCAACAGTGATACATTAAATCCTTTTGACTCCAAGCTCTCTGTATCAAAAAAAAAAAAAAAGACAGACTCTATCTGAAAATTGCCATCTATTGTTGGCAATATTGTTTATATTGTGAGGCTTCAACTGTGATGTTTCATTTCTAGTTAGTGGATAATCTGTGGACATTGTTTCTGATATAACCTCCCCCCATGAGCTCTTCAATAATCATTTCTGCTCCATCTGAGAGCAAACTTTGATTAAACATTTTCTTCTCTCCTGGCTCTTGCTCCTGTTATCAAATAACAGCAGCTTGTTCCATTTGAATTTCAGGAACTGTGTGAGAATTTCCTTTACGTAACCTGTGTACCTACCTGAAAGTCTTGCTTTCATCTTATCAGTTACAGATTATAGACTGAAATGCCAGGTTCGTACTTATGTAACATTTCTAAATTATTCTGGAAACAAATAATGAATGTATATAAACAAATACAAGGGAAAAAAATTCAATTCATTTTAATTGGAAGTTAGCCAAATTAAACTACCATCTATTATAATACCTGTTAACATTACAAAAGTTATATTAAATAAGAAATATATCTTGAGAAGATATTGCTGATGTCAGTTTACACCCATGCATGCTCAGTCATGTTCAACTCTTGGTGACCCCATGGGCTGTAGCCTACCAGGCTCCTCATCCATGGGATTTTCTGGGCAAGAACACTGGAGTGGGTTACTATTTCTTCCTCTAGGAGATCTTCCCAACCCAGGGAATTAAACCTGCATCTCTATGTCTCTTGTATTGGCAGACAAATTATCATTGAATAATTACCTACTCAGTAATTATTCAGTAATTATTTTTGAAAAATGTTCACATTGATGTATCTTTCAACATACACCAATTAATTTTTTAATAATTAACTAAACCTAAGCAAAGACTAAAATTAAGGAAAAATTCTACTTCACTTTCCTGTTAGAGGGAATTTCCTTCAACCACCATAACTACAGATATAAATAGTTCCTTTTAACCTCCTTAGTTTAAAAGAATTTAATTAGAGATAGAATAAGTTGATTAAAATAAGCAGAATATTTATAGAATTAGAAAAAGAATATTGTCTTTTGTTATATATTAATTTATATAAGTAATGTTCCATTCAAAGTCAAACAAATCACCCATCTCTGTTCAACTCTGATATTCACATTTTCTGAGGATTAGCTACTCAAATTCCTGCTACGTGGAGTAAAAATATAACTTTTTATAACTACAAAAATTAACACTGAAAAAAATGTCAGTGCAGATGGACATATGCTTTTTATCTTTTGACTGTATTCCTGTTTATTCCTTTTAAGTGGCACATTGAATTTAGGGGAAGATGTTTAAATCAGAGTTTCTTAGTTTCTTAATCTTGAGTCCTTGAACATGGAACTGCATCATTCCTTTAAAATTAATGCAGACTTTGTGTATATGTACATTTTTTTTCTTCTGGTGAAGAGCTTATGTTATTTGTCAAATTCTTAAAGATTTTTGTTTCCGTACTTAAAAGAATATGACCATCCCATCAAGAGTCTTTTTCCTCCACCCCCCTGAATCTGTCTTTGTGAATTTCTTTACCTATGAAATATGGCAGAAGGGACACTGGGTGTTTTCCAGAGCATGGCTTCAGAGGTATTCCAGATCCTGCCTCAGCTTTCACAGAAATCCATGGACATTTTGCTGTGAAGAAGCAACGGAGAAAGTCACTTCATTCTTTGCAGCCAACCTAGCTGGTGACTCAAACATGAGTGATCTCAGCTGAATAAACCTATATGAGGGAGTGATGGCAGTGTACTCCAGTTCTCTTGCCTGGAGAATCCCATGGACAGAGGAGCCTGGTGGGCTACAGTCCATGGGGTCGCAGAGTTGGCAGGACTGAAGTGACATAGCACACAGCACAGCAGAGATCAGCAGAGGATCCACCCGTTAGATCCAAAGAATTGTGAGAAACAATAAATCAGTGTGATTTTAAGCCACCATTTAGGTTAGGGTATGTGATGTAGCAACAGATGACTGATACACTGAAAATCTAACTGCTGCTGCTGCTGCTAAGTCGCTTCAGTCGTGACCGACTCTGTGCGACCCCATAGACGGCAGCCCACCAGGCTCTGCCGTCCCTGGGATTCTCCAGGCAAGAACACTGGAGTGGGCTGCCATTTCCTTCTCCAGTGCATGAAAGGGAAAAAGGAAAGTGAAGTCGCTCAGTCGTATCCGACTCTTCGCGACCCCATGGACTGCAGCCCACCAGGCTCCTCTGTCCATGGGATTCTCCAGGCAAGAGTACTGGAGTAGGGTGCCAACTCCACAAAAAACTGGTTTAGAGGCAAAAAGCAAGTTCACCTACAAATCTTTTCACTTTTCTACAGAGACTTTTTGACAAGTGCTGAAACAGGAGACTTTTAATCAACATTTGATGATAATATTTCTCTTCTACTTTCTAAGTCAAAAGGACTTAGCATTGACTTTCAGAAAAATGTATTACCTTACAAAACTTTTGTAATAAAATATTTTCAAATTAATTTTATTAAATAAAATGTAGATGTAGATTTAATTTCCTTTGAAGAAGTCAAAGGTTTCCAGGATTCTTTTACCAATACAAGAGTTCACAGACCTGGATTTCCCTGGTGATCCAGTGATTAAGAATCCGCCTGCCAATGCAGGGGACATGGTTTGCTCTTTCATATGGGAAGATTCCACAAGCCTGAGAGCAACTAAAACCCATGCACCACAACTACTTATCCCATCCTCTAGAAACCTTGAGCCACAACTATGGTACCCAAGAGCTGCAACTGCTGAAGCCTGTGCTCTGCAATAAGAGAAGCCACTGCAATGAGAAGCCCATGCACCGCAATGAAGAGTAGCCCCCACTCCTTGAAACTAGAGAAAGCTATCACATAGCAACAAAGAACCAGTGCACCCAATTAAAAATAAATCAGTACATCAATACAATTTTTTTTTATAAGTTCACAGACCTAAACCATATTCAGCTTCTCTGAATATTTGCTCTGCCTCATTATTGCCCAATTTCTCTTTTTTCTTGTTTTTTCCTCCTTGGCATAGAGAAATAAAAAATCCTTTGGGGTCCAACTGATCTACATCAATCTCGGAAATCTTGTTTTCTAGATGGAGAAGTCCACCTGCCTTCAATTCAGTTCAGTTCAGTTGCTCAGTCATGTCTGACTTTTTGTGACCCCATGGACCGCAGTATGCCAGGCCTTCCTGTCCATCACCAACTCCTGGAGTTTACCCAAACTCATGTCCATTGAGTTGGTGATGCCATCCAACCATCTCATCTTCTGTTGTCCCCTTCTCCTCCTGCAGATTGAAAACCAGGATACACCTATGACGTTGCTTTCTTTAGGTACCTAGGAAGCATGTCTTATCATTTTTCTTCATCTCAAATACTTGCAACATTGTTAGTGGAATTTCCTGCCCTTCTTTAAGCAAACATATAGACTCTCCAACTTGAACTTTTAAAAAGTCTCTTAGGCAATGATTCTTCCTCTGAAAAATTTATCATTCTGTATTCACTGGGCCTTGATAAAAATAATCATATATTTAGACCGTCTGTTCTATATCTTCATTGATCTGTTTATTCCTGATCTGAATACATGCATAGAATATGAATTCAAATGTGGTCTAACTTAAATAGAAGGTGATCTCAATTCAGTTGTCACTGATGACTTACAGATAAATGGAACTGCTTTTCAATCTATCATTTATTCAATTGTCCAGTGACATCAAAATGCTTAACTTAGCTTTTCACATGTATTTTCATTAAAATAAAATTAAAAGGCCTTTCAGTTATGAACTCACATCTGTTTTTATATTCAATTTTCATTGTTAATGTCTCTATTAATTTATTATCAGTGTAACAGAAATATTATAATTTTAAGATCAATTTAAGTAAAATTTCCTCCCTAAAGTTCAGAATCTTAAAATAAACAAAATAGAACTACTTGATGAATATTAAGTTGAAGCAAAATAATCTGATGCCAATAAAATAAAAGACATTATTGACTCATGTCAAATTTTTTTCCCTAGGATTTAAAAAAAAATGATATTTGATTCCAAATTACTAGTCTTCTATCATTTTTCTTAGGAGGTGACATCCTTCCTAGCTTTATTGAATTTCTTCCCCCATCTGCACTGCATAATGAGCCATTTCAGTAATGACATGTATACACCAAAATAATGTTCCCCTTTCCATCTGATATTTTTCTTTGACAATCACCAACTTTGGTTTGCCCTCTTTGTCTGTTTTTTCATTCCTGCTCCAAGAATGCTGAGCATTCCTAGAAAAAAGTCACAAAACTAAGCAGATACTACTAATTGGCTTCCTAATGAACTGTCTCTACCTCTTACAACAGAACCCTGATTTTCTTCAGGGCAGCAATGTGTCTAGCTAACACAATTTCCCAGCCTACTTTCTACAGTTCTGGTAAATTAGATGTGTGCTGAGAATTACTGGAAAAGTTTTACCTTTCTGATACAGGTGTCATCCATTTCTTATTCCTTAATTCTTCCCTCATTTTCTTCCTGGCCCCAGGGATATGAGAAGCTAAGGTAGAATGCCATCTTGAGTCCAGGTAGGCTGACCAACAGTCCTGGTTTACCAGGGAGTAAGGGGGTTTCTCAGCTGTGTAACTTTCAGTTTTAAAACCAAGACAAATTGGTCATCTTACCCTGAGGTGACAATGAAGTAAAAGATACTTAGGATAACAGAGAGAAAGATAAAAGAGTTGAGTATTGCTGAGCTACTTACTATAAGCCATGCCATCAGGCTTTTTATTACACAAGAGAAATAAGCCCTTATGTATCAAACCCTTGAATGTGGGTTCTGTTACATGTGCTCAAACAAGATCTCTAACTGCACTCATACCTTGATACAATCTGGTCGGTTTGAATCGGATCACAGTCCATTTGAATGGTGTCACCTCCAGTTGTGCAGTGAATAGCCTAAGCAACTGTATATACTGACCTCGACCCAAACTATACTTCGCTAAAGCTGTGACCCTCCTAATGTTCCGCCCACGATTCAACCTTACAGACAATGCTGATACACTTCTCAAAATATCTCCAAACTATAGTCCCAGGATAAAAATTGGTCACTTTTCTTTCCACCTCCTCTGGGCTCTTAATTCACCTGATTTGATTGAAAAATATTCAGTTTTACTATTAAATTTAAAAATTTTTTTAATTACAATTTTTATTAAAATTTTGAATAAATTATTAATGAGCTTGTTCATCCAAAACTTAGACATATCTTTCATCCGCTTAAATTTCTTAATAATGTGTTCCCTGGTAGTTCAGAGGTTAAAGCATCTGCCTGCAATGCGGGAGACCCGGGTTTGATCCCTGGGTTGGGAAGATCCCCTGGAGAAGGAAATGGCAACCCACTCCAGTATTCTTGCCTGGAGAATCTCATGGATGGAGGAACCTGGTGGGCTACAGTCCACGGGGTCGCAAAGAGTCGGACACGACTGAGCGACTTCACTTCACTTCTCTTGCAAAGTATAGAATCTCCTAAGAAAAAAGAAACAGAAATGAAACAAAAGCTTTTATTACTTAAGGCCAAGTCTAAACAAGCTGTTTTACTCTTTTTAAATTTTGAAGTAGTCAATGTCTAGGCATTCAGAAATTAAATCAACATTATTGAGAGAATGTGCTTCTGATTCAGATCACCCCCTGACACACCAGCCCAATTATATGTAAAACTATGCTGGTAAATTGAGAGCACAGCTTCTGATTCTCATTTATTATAAGGCACTTGGCTGGAACCAGATGTTTTTTGTTTGAAAGTATTATATGACTGTCTGGCAGGCTAGAACCAGAGATGTTCTTATTGAGCAAAGGCCTCTAATGTGATAAGAAATATGCAGTGGAGAGAAAAGACACCTGGAAATAAATACAAATTCTCATTCAGTCTATATAATTTTAAAAGTCCACTTAACTTGTATCTCACTTCTTTCATTATTTCTCAAAAGGATAGTGTATAGGACACTGGGATGGTATGAATAATGTTTTGGTTCTTCAGAACTATTTCAATTGCCCAAGAGACAAGATGGAGAGACAGAAAAGTAAAGTAATAATGGCAGAACAATAGAATATTCCTTATTTTCATGGGATAGTGTTTTGACTGTGTATTACTATATAACAATGACTCTGGGACTTCCCAGTGGCTCAGCAGTAAAGAATCCGCCTGCAATGCAGGATACATGGATTCCATCCCTCGGTCGGGAAGATCCCCTGGAGGAGGAAGTGGTAACTCACTCCAATATTCTTGCCTGGAGAAGCCCAAGGACAGAGGAGCCTAGCAAGCTACAGTCCATGGGTTTGCAAAGACTTGGGTGCAACTTAGCCACTAATCAACAAGAAATGACTCCACAATTTAGAGGCTTAAAACAGCAATCATTTTGACATTTCTTATAGTTCTGTGGTTTCACTGGGCTCAACTAGACAATGTTTCCATGGGGTTCACTTGGGGTTCTTTGTGAGGTTGCAGTTAATGTTGGCTGGGGCTGGAGCCATCCGGAGGACCAACTAGATGCTAGCCTGGCTGGGTCTCTTTGTCTCTCCATCTGACCTCAAAGTCTCTCCACACGGCTTCTTGTATGGTTTCTCCACATGGTTCCTTCAGTAGGGTAGCCAGACTTCTTCAACAGTGATTTCTAAAGGTGAGGGTTCCAAAGTGTGACACAGAAGCTGCCAGTCCTTTTCAGATCAAGGTCTGGAATGAATATAACATCACTCCTGCCACATTTTACTGGTTAATGCAAGTCACAGGTCAGATCAGATACAATGTGAGACACCTGTTTAAGGGTATAAATGTCATCAGGTATGGTTCCTTGGGGGCATCTCTGTCCTAACTAGTTTGGACTGGTAGCATTCGTACTTGGAAAAAGACATAAAAACATTTTTTTTTTTTCAGTAGAGTGGGCATCTATACATGTGGCTTTCAGAAAATAATTTTGGATGGTAATTTCAGTATATTTCTAGCATAGCAATATCTCTGGTGGGGTATTTGCTTTCTTTCATGGTTAAAAGACTTGGTATATGGTGCACCTCAACCAATTCAGTTCCAGATTTAGGATGTTAGTTACATTTTTCTGTCAGAAGAATTTTTAAAGACAGAGGGAGGGTTACTCAAAATTAAATGAAAATATAAGGAATAATATAAAGGAATGATCACATTTTAGGCTAACTGACAAGTGCTAATAAGAATTATGCTGTTCTTTTTCAGTTGCTAAGTTGTGTCTGACTCTTTGTGATCCCATGGACTGAAGCACTTACGTTTCCCTGTCCTTTACTATCTCCCTGAGTTTGCCCAAGTTCATGTCCATTGAGTTGGTGATGCTATCCAACCATCTCATCTGCTGCTGCCCTCTTCTCCTTTTGCCTTCAATCTTTCCCAGCATCAGGGTCTTTTCCAATGAAAAGATCAACTATTTGCATCAAGTGGCCAAAGTATTAGAGCTTCAGCTCCAGCATCAGTCCTTCCAATGAATATTCAGGACTGATTTCCTTTAGGTTTGATCTCCTTGCTGTCCAAAGGACCCTCAATAGTCTTTTCCAGCATCACAGCTTGAAAGCATCAATTCTTTGGTGCTCAGCCTTCTTTATGTTCCACTCTCACATCCATACGTGACTACTGGAAAAACCATAGCTTTGACTCTATGGACCTTTGTCAGCAAAGTGATGTCTCTATCTGTCTAGCTTTGTCATAGCTTTTCTTCCAAGGAGCAAGCATCTTCTAATTTTATGGCTACAGTCACCATTCATAATGATTTTGGAGCCCAAGAATAGAAAAATCTGTCACTGCTTCCACTTTTCCCCCATCTATTTGCCATAAAATGATGGGACTGGAGGCCATGATCTTAGTTTTTTAAATGTTGAGTTTTAAGTCAGCTTTTTCACTCTCTTCTTTTATCCTCATCAAGAGGCTCTTTAGTTCCTCTTCATATTCTTCCATTAGAGTGGTATCATCTACATATCTGAGGGTGTGATATTTCTTCCGGCAATCTTTTTTATTATTATTTTTTTTTTCTCCCTGCGATCTTGATTCCAACTTGTAACTTATCCAGCCTGGCATTTCACATTTAGGTACTCTGCATATACGGGGCTTCCCCAGTGGCTCAGTGGTAAAGAATCCACGTGCAATGCAGGAGCCACAGGAAACGTGGGTTTGAAGGAAAAATGGATCTTTCCCTGGGTTGGGAAGATCCCCTGGAGGAGGAAGTGGCAACCCACTCCAGTACTCTTGCCTGGAAAATCCCATGGACAAAGGAGTCTGGCAGGCTATGGTCCATAGCGTCACAAAGAGTCGAATATGACTGAAGCAACTTAACATGCAATGCACTCACTCTGGATGTAAGTTAAATAAACAGAGTGACAATACACAGCCTTGTCATATTCCTTTCCCAATTTTGAACCAGTCAGTTGCTTTTCCATGTAAGGTTCTAACTGTTGCCTCTTGATCCACATACAGGTTTCTCGAGAGGCAGGTAAAATGGTCTGGTATTCCTATCTCTTTAAGAATTTTTCAGTTTGTTGTGATCCACACAGTTAAAGCCTTTAGCATAGTCAATGAAGCAGAAGTAGATGCTATCCTCCAATTTCCTTGCTTTCTTTATGATCCAACAAGTGTTGGCATTTGATCTCTGGTTCCTCTGCCTTTTCTAAACCCAATTTGTACATCTGGAAGTTCTTGATTCAAGTAATCCTGAAGCCTAGCTTGAAGGATTTTAAGCATGGGAAGTGAGCACACCTATCCAGTAGTTTGAACATTCTTCAGCACTTTTGCCTACAAAAAGGCAAAATAAGAAATATAGACATCCTGATAAAACTGACTAGTAAGAAAATTATCAATTGCCGTAGGGAGGTTATTTGACATCTAGCCTAACAGAGAGAAAAACAAAACAAAACGAGCTTCTGAGAAATTAGCCTCCCTGCCATAGGCCTCTTGTGCTGCTGTGTTGTTCAACTGTCTCTGCTTCTATCTTCCTCATCAATATAAATGAGTTCCCTGGCAACGTGTATGGGATGGAAAGTGTGGCATTCCTAGGAGCCTCCATGAACTTAGAAAAAATGCCTTCCAAGATGAGGTACTCCCACAGACACTTCATTCAGTTTCTTTTTATGCTTTCAAGTATATAATATTCATCTTTCAAATTAATACAACCTACCTCCCAGAGGTTGCAAATACCAAAGCATGTTGGCCTAGTGAGTGACAAGACCTGGAAAAAGAAAAAACAAGGTATGCTTCTAGATGACCAGAAAGACAGGACAATAAGTAAAATAATCTCTCTCATTTACCTAGGAACCTAAGTCAATAACTATGTGCAGCAGATAAAGAAACTAATTGCACTTAGTGTTTCACTGTAATTTGGTCAAAGAATGCATAGTGGACATAATAAAGTCACAGAAGTCAACTTTTTAAAATGACATTTAGCATTAGTTTCCAAAGAAGGCAATGGCACCCCACTCTAGTACTCTTGCCTGGAAAATCCCATGGTAGGCTGCATTCCATGGGGTCACTAGGAGTCAGACACGACTGAGCAACTTCACTTTCACTTTTCACTTTCATGCATTGGAGAAGGAAATGGCAGCCCACTCCAGTGTTCTTGCCTAGAGAATCCCAGGGACGGGGGAGCCTGGTGAGCTGCGTCCATGGGTCACACAGAGTTGGACATGACTGAAGCGACTTAGCAGCAGCAGCATTAGTTTCAGATTATTGTTATGACATCTAATTACTGGTATTTTGGGGGGCTTCCCTCGTGGCTCAGTTGTACAAATCCACCTGCAAAGCAGGAGACACAGGTTCAATCCCTGTGACGGGAAAATCCCCTGAGAAGGACCTTCTCAGAAGAAATGAGAAGGAAGACAAGGAAAGGGCAGCCCACTTTAGTATTCTTGCCTGGGAAATCCCATGGACAGAGAAGCCTGGCGGGCTACAGTCCCTGGGGTTGCAGAGAGTCGGATACAACTTAGTAACTGAACAACTGAACAC
Organism: Aepyceros melampus; assembly: GCA_006408695.1. Classification (NCBI taxonomy): domain Eukaryota; kingdom Metazoa; phylum Chordata; class Mammalia; order Artiodactyla; family Bovidae; genus Aepyceros; species Aepyceros melampus. The sequence continues at coordinate 580,544 of SJXQ01001847.1, read as the reverse complement.
TTGCTATTTTTACATATAAGGATGTAACATAGGAGTCAGGAAGGTAATATTGCTGTGTCAGTTTCCACTGTCTTCAGATATTCAAAATGATGTTCAGAGAATACTTCATGAATGATCTTTGTTAGAAAGAAATATTTGATAAAAAGGTGATGGTGGCTCTGTGTTTGGGTGTGGGCTTCTGAAGAAAAGGGAGGAAAATGCAATTATGAGAATCCATTGGAGGGACATATTTTAGAGGATCTTAATTTGCTTCTTTAAATTCCTTCTTGTATTGGAGACGTGCACAAGATGATGAATTTTGGATTCATTCTAGCATGTGGACTGCAGGTGTAATTTTGGAGCCTATTGAGAGTTTTTGTTCTAAAAGCCTGTAGGATAAGGTGGAGCACTGTAACCACGGCTAGTGAGTCTGGATTTCCTTTGGCTGGGAATTCTGCAAAATACATCTTATTTTGGAGTTTGTTTAATTCTTTGAAGGAAAGACCTCTACCTTACACATTATAAGCACAAAACTATTTTTAGGCTTGTCTTCAAGAACAGGAACAAATACAGCTGGCAACAGTAATTTGAACATGTAAGACTTAAATAAGCATTCTTTTAAGAAGGGTATTTAAGAGGGCAGCCACAGCCGGATGTTCCTATCATTATGCTTACTCTGTCAGTCAAAGACTTTCTATAGTCTAGTACACATCAAGTCCAATTAACATAACTAACATAACTTGGTTTGTGTAAACCAAGCGCTGTTATTAATAGCAGTATTAAAATAACCTGGCATGGGTTTGGTAGACCCTCATATTTATTTCCAGCTTCTGCCATGGTCATGTTTAATAGTGTGTGAGATACATTAGCAATGAACAGAGTTCTTTAAATGTGTGGGGAAACCTGAAAGACGGCCAGCAATAACTTTTTCCGGACTCTTTCCAGATGCAAGTAAATTACCCCTTCCTTTCAGGGATAGTGAGCAGGATACTAGCTGAAAAAACAAAACTCAGCTTGATAGGAGAGACTGCGTGTGTGCTCAGTTGCTTTAATTGTGTCCAACTCTTTGTGTTCCCATGGACTGTAGCCCACCAGGCTCCTCTGGCCATGGGATTTCCCAGGGAAGAATACTGTAGTGGATAGCCATCCCCTTCTCTGTCAGGGGATCTTCCTGACACAGGGATTGAACCCGGGTCTCCTGTATTACAGACAGATTATTCACCATCTGAGCCACCAGGAGAGTGGTCTAACTCCTGGTCTTGGGAGTAATCAGTGAAGCTTTCAAGCCTGCTGATCCTAGCAGGTACTTGGTGTGCTAGTCAGCTGTGCCCTAGCCTGCTGCTGCCACCTTAGACGGTCATGAACCCACCAGGCTGCCACTTCTGAGAATCAGTGGTAAATGTAGAAAAGTAAAGGTAAGGTATATCTGAAATATGTGAAACAGAGACTGAATCACCCTGTAATAGAGCATATATCAAGACTGAATGCTTCTGTACAATGAAAGAGTTCTTTAAATTTGTGATAGAATCTGAAAGACTGCAGTGATGTTCTTAATTACTTTGTCACAAACTACTATGTATAACATAGATAAACAACAAGAATATATTGTACAGCACAGGAAAATATAGCCATTTTTATGTAATAACTTTAAATGAAATATAATCTATAAAAATGTTGAATGTTGTACACCTAAACTAAAATTACATTATTATAGCTAATATATAGCTATGTTATGCAATAACTTTAAATGAGTATAACCTATAAAAATCTTGAATGTTGTACACCTAAACTAAAATTACATTATTATATTTAATATAACATTGCATAGCAACTCTATTTTAATTTAATAAAATGAATTACTCTGTAAATCAAACTGAGTGACCTACACTAATTAGAGGCCTAAAATGAGTCCTTTAAATTTTCACAGCATTTCATTTAAAAATCACTGAAACTTTAAAATCAAAGTATTTGTCTTCTGCGGCTTTTTAAAGAATTGTAATTACAAAGATTTCAAATAGGAAGATACTGAAATTTTTCTCTACCAATCAAAGAAGAAATTAAATGTATTACATGACTGTACAAATATTGTAAAACACCTAGTTTTCAAATTTATAATTGGGCTTTGGAATATCTCAACTTGTAAGGAGAATCTTTTGATCCAGTTAAAATGCTGCTGTTTTTAACTGGAGAAAATTATATTTTGTATCCAAATGGGTTAAAAACCAGAAGACTTATAATTTTCAGATATCTAAATTTAATTGAAACCATCAACATAAACAAAAATAAAATTTATATAAGGAGCTTTGTTTTGAAAAAAATATTTGCTGAGAGATGTTACTGTAAGTTTTAAAAAAGACATACCTGTAAAAAGATTTGAGCTGAAAAATTTGTAATTTCAATATAAAGAATATAAATAATAATATATTTTTAAAAATCAGAGTTTGCTTTGAACTTACTAGGTACCTCAGTACTTATAGAGAAGATTTTCAACTAAAAACGTTATGGTGTAGAGATTACCATTCTGAGTGAAGTCAGACAGAGAAGCAGAATCAACGTATGACATCCCTTATGCACAGAATCTAAAAAGACATGATACAAATGAACTTACAAAACAGAAACAGATTCACAGACTTAGAGAATGAGCTTATGGTTAGGGGTGGGGAAGGATGGGGGTTAGTTAGGGAGTTTGGGATGAAGAGGTACATATTGTTATATTTAAAATGAATAACTGACAAGGACCTACTGTAAAGCCTGGTAACTCTGCTCAGTGTTATGTGGCAGCCTGGAAGGGAGGGGGTTTGGGGGAGAATGGACACATGTATATATATGGCTGATTCCCTTTGCTATCCTCCTGACACTATCACAACATTGTCAATCAGCTATACTCAAATACAAAATAAAAAGTTTTAAAAAATATGTTCTACAGAGAAGCATTCGTTGAAGATGGCAATGATATATTGTTTATGTAACTATGAAGAAGATTTCAGGCAACTTTATGAATAAATTTAAAAAAAGGAAAATTGTATTTAAGAAAATGCATTTTTTAGAAAAATACCAGTATTTGGTGGTGGAGAAAGTATGCTAAGAAATTGATTAAAGTATGTGAAAATGTACTGAAAGTAAGTACAAATGCTAAAAATAGCATTCAGGTAATTGATAAAAAGACATTTTGTAAAATCTGGTAGGTAAATACATATTTATGTTTTAATATATATTTTATTGTTATTTTTTGAAAAATAATGTTTAAATAGAACTATTTAGTAACTCTACCAAATATAATTGAGCCAAATTTTTGGTCAGCAGATAAGTATACCTAAGAACTACACAGTTTTATTTTTATTAATTCCTTCTGTTCTCAAAAAATGTCCCAGTTGGGTCAATTAATAGGCCCACTAAGCCATATACAAAAAGTGAAAGTGTTAGTTGCTCAGTTGTATTTGACTCTTGCTGACCCCATGTAGCTTGCCAGGCTCCTCTGTCCATGGAATTCTACAGGCAAGAATACTGGAGTGGGTTGCCATTCCCTTCTCCAGGGGACCTTCTGGACTCAGGGATCAAACCTGGGTCTCCTGCATTGCAGGTGGACTCTTTACTATGTGAGCCACCATATGACTTTTTTTTCAACAGTGGAGACTTCCACCTTTGGGTGACTAAGACAGTAATTTGGCCACGAGGAGTTTGAAAGAGCTTTAAAAACATCACTACTTCGTATAAAAACTGGTAAAATAAATGGATGTTCTGAAAAGAAAGAATGGCTAGAGTAGTCCCAGGTTCCTTTGCCTTGCAACAGCCTCCCAGACTTGAAGAAACTGTGTCTGTCCATTTTTGTAAGTTATCATTATGCCCAACACAATGGGAGAAAGAAATGGCAACTTATTCCAGTATTCTTGCCTTGAGAATCCCATGGACAGAGGAGCCTGGTGGGCTGCTGTCCATGGGGTCACACAGAGTCAGACACAACTGAAGCGACTTAGCATGCATGCATGCACTGGAGAAGGAAATGGCAACCCACTCCTGTATTCTTGCCTGGAGAATCCCAGGGACAGAGGAGCCTGGTGGGCTGCTGTCTATGGGGTCGCATAGAGTCGGACACAACTGAAGCGACTTAGCAGCAGCAGCAGCAGCCAACACAATACCGTGTGTGTAGAAGTCTCTATGTAAGTTGAGTGTGGAATAAAAGAACAGACATGCTTTACATGCAGGGAAACTTGCTACAAACCTACAAGGGTGTGGAGCACATAGTCCCTTCTTTTTCAGAAGTTTTTCTATTAGGGAAAGCAAAAAGTCACAAAAATGAAATGTGCAATAAATTTTAAAGGAAAAAACTTCTAAATGAGTCTGAAGATTATAGCTTAGTTATTGCTGAAGTATTTAAAACAGCATTCCATGATAGTTATCTGAGAAAAACAGGCTCAGTAAACCAAAATTTTGTGTAACTTCTCTATTGGACAGAAATTATTTTAATTAATATATCAACAAATAGTTTAATGGAAATGATTATACGATGTACATCAGTTCAGTTCAGTCGCTCATTCGTGTCCGACTCTAAATTTCCTCTAAACATATAATTTTACAACCGTGAAACTGGAGTCAACTTTTCCAATGGAAATAATGTATGACAAGCGGTAATTAAAACGGATTAAGCAAAATGCATTATCAAAGTTGTATCTTTTTAAAAATCATTTTTTATCACTAATTCTGGTGAATTTATACTCTTTGCTTTGTTCTGGAAAAAAGCCTCGGAATTTGCAACAAGTGCATTAAAATTAAAGGTCAACAAACCTCAACTGCCATAATAGCCTGAGAATAAACAGAATGGAAGAGTAAGCATAAGTACAGTCCATTTTTCTAGTTGAGTGACAGCTATACTTCGAAATTCCTAAAAACAGATGAGAGACTGATTCAGCATTTAAGATAGAAGAATATTTAAATTAATGGAGGCTGGGAGGAGAGCTGATGGTTTTAGCATAAATAATAAAAAAAAAGATACTACATTTCCCAATCTATCAGTTGACAGTACTTTCCCAGCAGAAATTTGGAATCTAATCCAGGTTCACGTGAATGCAAACTGGCTCATCTAGTTCAAAAGTAACTGCTTGTGGTCAGGTCCTCCAGGGCAGTTCATCTTATTCTGCATTCTGACCTCGATCGCGGTCTTTTTTTCCCATAGTGGCCTCTTCGAGTAATCAATCTGTCCAGAAGGGAAGCTAGCTGCCTGAGATCCAATAGTGATAGCTTTCAGCTAGATCTGATAGAGGCCATGTCCTTTTCATGAGGCAAGCAGGAACACAGCTCCATATCCCTACTATTTTTAGTTTTCACAACCTCCTTCCCGGTCCTTACTTGTTTCTTTTAGTCCCAGATCGAGAAAGTTAAACCATCACCGGAATTTAATAGATTGAATGGGGACCGGGATGACTGAAGAAAAGGACCGGCCTGGAGTGCCCTTTGGGGACAAAAAGGTTAAGGGAGTGGCATGGGGCAACTCTCCCAGCTCAAGTGCCCCTCCTAGCAGCGGCCCCAAAAGCCAGCGAGTCCCTCCGACAGGAAGACAAAGGAAGGCTCAGGGCCGAGTGGTGACGGGGTGGGTGGGGGCAGCGACTCGCGTGAGCTCGGGGACGTGAGAACGCAGCCCCCGCCCCCTTCTCCGCCCCCATCCTCGAGACAGGCGGAGCCGCCAGGCAGCCCCCAGAGAGGTCTCCCCGCGGTGCAAAGCAGCCGGTCCCAAGCGGCTGCACACACCCAGGCACAGGCGGCGACCGACGGTACAGTGGGGGAGGGGCGAGGCAGGGGGCGGAGCCGGCGGCCGAAGAAAGG
>SJXQ01001847.1:453981-568073 GCA_006408695.1 Aepyceros melampus | reverse complement strand
TGTAGTAGTGTTAGTCGCTCAGTCGTGTCTGACTCTTTGTGACCCCATGGACTTAGCTCACCAGGCTCCTCTGTCCATGGGATTCTCCAGGCAAGAATACCAGAGTGGGTTGCCATTCCCTTCTCCGGGGGATCTTCCCGATCCAGGGGTCAAATCTGGGTCTTCTTCGTTGCAGGCAGGTTCTTTACCATCTGAGCTACAGGTAATGTTGATAGGAATTATTGAATATCTTCAGTGGTAACCTCAAATTAAGTATAAATGGAATAAAGTTGTGATGAATTAAGGATGAACAACTCTATAAACTTTGAGAGTTTAGCAGAAAAATTTTATGAAAAGTGCTGAAAGCTAACAATGGCTTGTTAGAAAAAGATTGGGAGCTAGAAGACTGGACTCTGACATTTGTTCCTTATGTTGAATAGGAATCCTTGAATAGTGGAATTTTCTTTCTGTGTTTTTTATCTCCTCCTTAAACATTTTATACTTCTTCCCTTAAAGCTCTTCAGATTCCTAACTTCTTTTGTAATTACTTATGCATAATGTGTTTTGTTATCTCCTCTATTAGGCATATGTTTCTTCATAACATTATTCATGGCTGATTAATATTTTATGTTTAGAATAGCACTCTGAACAGCATTTTGCATATCGTAAGTGCTGTTTGAGTATTGTTTGAGTGAATGAATACTGCTACTTATATCTAGAATGTGTTTGAACCTGATTGAAGGACAACTGAAGCTCTTGCATAAGAAAGGAAATTGAAATGTTACATCATTTAGGTGAGTGTTAAATGCAGACCAGCTGGTATAGTGATTATTAATTTATTAACCTGATGTCTGTTCTTTAGCATGTATGACTATGGCATTGGTCCGGATAGTTTTTCATGGCCAGATGTCTATCTTCTGTCTCAACTGACTCCAAGTATTTTTGGCAAACTCAACAAAGGGGCAAAGGACGGAATGGGACTGGACTGTGTTCTTCCTTCTTACCCTCAGTTGTGGGGTATTTTCAGGGCAAAATAGTTCCTTGCCATTATCTGTTTTGTATATCTAAGACTACTTATACTCTTAACTAATACTCTTAACTACTAAATCTGATATCTACTTAATTACAGAAAGATGTTTAAGCCTAAGAGCTTCTGAATCCACTTTTAATCTATCTTTAGCCTTAGATGATATATGTTAGTAATTTTTTTTCATTATTAGTATTTTTTTCTATTCAGAATCCTCTGTCTGACTGTCTTCTTTGATGGGACTTTCTCTAGGTTCTCTCTGGCTGTCCAACAAAGCCTCTTTAGATCGTCTCCATTTGTTTATACACTTCTTCAATAATTTACTTATATGGCTACCAATGCTTATGTCTAACATGATAGCAATCCAGTCTACATCAACAACCTTTCTCTTTTCTAATCAACATATATCTTTTCACTGGAGTGTCCCTCACCTGCCTTCCTCCGTTCAACCCATCATCTCTTTTAGCATTACTATTCATTGACACTAATTTATTTCTTAAACAAAAAGTCAGCACCTGCTGTGTGCCAGATGTGTGCTAATGTGCAGATAACAGGACTGAAGTGGTGAACCAAACAGGACATTGAGAAGTAAGGAGAAATACATTGAACAAATAATCACAAAAATTAAAAAATGCAGCTTTACTGAGTGCTGAGGAGGGACACAGGCCAGTAAGAAAACATACAATATAAGGCTTGATCCTTATCTAAGTTGCTCCATAGTTACTCTTATTTTCTAAACCCTTTCTATTTAAAAGTATGATCATGAGATCAACAATATTGACATAACCTGGGAGGTTATTATAAAAGCAGATCTTAAATTCCTGAAGTGAATCTGCCTTTTAAAAAGATTTCTGAGTGAATTCTCTGCACATTGAAGTTTGAGAAGCACTGCTCAGGGTAGATACTAGAGTTTTCTTTCGACTTTTTTTCTGTTATCTTTTTTTATTCTACGGTGTCTCATCTTTTTCTTGGAATGGGTCTTGAATTCTTCTACCCTAATCTAGAATTTTTGTTCATTTGCTCTACTTAATCTTAGCATCTCTATATTGTGATTCCTTTTGGTAATGGCCAATTAACCAAAGTACAACAGTGCTTGCTTTCGGTCATTCCTCTGAGCCTGTGATAATGTAAACAACAAATTTAAATTTGTCTACCTGACTTTAAAAGTTCTTTACAATTTGGTTCTGTTCCATCTAAAGTATGTATTATGTTTCCAGACTTCACCAGAACACATTAAGCTCATTTATTCTTTCAGGAAATATTTTTAAGCTTATGAGACAATGTTAAAGTTGATAAGAGATATGAATAAGAATATTGTCATTTTTCTTATTGTTTAGTAAGAACTTAATATACTTAGTAAGAATATGGACCTTTTGTTTGTTATAGGTTGCAGATTTTTTAAGTTTTAACGTTGTTTTTAGCAATTTTGCTTAAATGGTTTCTATACAATGAAATGGTTTGATTTTATAAAGTAAAATAAGTAAACACTCTTCTTGCCTTAAAAAAATCTTTGAAGTGTATTCTGATTGGTTGCCTGTCTTTATTCTCTAGTTGTTTTACTGCTTCCTTTGTGTTAGTGTGTTAGTCTCTCAGTTGTGTCTGACTGTTTGCAACCCCATGGACTGTGGCCCACCAGGCCTCTCTGTCAGTGACATTTCCCAGGCAAGGATGCTAGAACAGGTTGTCATTTCCTTCTCCAGGGGATCTTTCCCACTCAGGGATCAAACCTCGTTCTCCTGCATTGCAGGCAGATTCTTCAGCTTCTGAGCCACCAGGAAAGTCCTATCTTTGACTATACTATATATAATTGTTTTAAATTTCAAACCAACTTCCTTCATGTTATCTTAATTTCAGAAATATCCCTATCATTTTCTTTTCTACAACACATATCATGTAACTAAATGCTGTGCTCAGATGCTTAGTCATATCCAACTCTTTGCGACCCCATGGACTGTAGCCCACCACGCTTCTCTGTCACTGGATTCTCCAGGCAAGAATACAGGAGTGGGTTGCCATTTCCAGGAATCTTCCTGACCCAAGGGTGGAACCCACTTCTCTTACGTCTCCTGTGTTGGCAGCCGGATTCTTTACCATAGGTGGCACCCAGGAAGCCCAGGGTAGCTAAATAATCTTTGATAATAATGTAGAATTTGAAAATGTTCATGTAATTACTTAATGAAAATAAGAATTAATTAAGAGAATTATATCTTTTTTGTGGTTATCTTGAAAAACAGTTTGGAATGTTTCAAGAACTTGTAACCTTTTTACAGTTGTGACTCCAGAAGTAAATATGTAGATATTGCTGTGGATTGAATTATTTGCTTTTGTTCTTGTCTCTATGTATCCTTGGTCTTTCCCACATGATATTGCAGTGCTTCTACTAGAGAAGCACTTTTGATTTTGGCTCAGCCTTGTGATATGGGGGATGTTAGTAGATGTGATCCAAACAGAGACTTAGCACGTGCATGAGTGATTGGGCTGCTCCTCTTGGAGGCTCATCACCTTGAGAAGGATATGTTCTGGCCAGCTAGTTGGTCCCAAGAGGATGAGGGAGATGTGTGCAAACCTGACCCAACTCAAAGCTTGACTCTAAGTCTGGAATACAACAGATGCATGGACACAGGACAAAGTATAAATGATTGCTATTTTAAGCTCCTGAGTTTTGAGGTGGTTGTGGTATATACCACTCTTGTGGAAAAAACTAACAATCCAAAAATTAAGGAAATGATATTTCAAATAGGATATCATTAATTTTCATAAAAAATCTGAGAGTCCTCATTGATCCCCCAATTTCACTCCTCCCCTTCCCTGATTCTGTCAGCTACTATTGTTCTGTTTCCAAGATAAATACCTCATTTTTCTTTATCTCCATTGCTGCTACTCCCATATCCCTTGCAGTGATGTCCTAACTGGTCTTCTCCTTGCTGCTATTATCCCTCTTATCTTCAGATTATTTAAGGGTATCAGATCTTGTTATTTCTCTGCTTAAATAGCTTCTCAGTACCTTTATAAGAAATTCTAAGCTTTACCTGGTCTGGCCCTTGCCTAGCCATTGACTTTGACCTGTACTGTTCTCAGCCTTGTTCTTTGTTCCTCATCTGCATTGTCCTTATTATTGTTCTATAATGGGTCACGTTCTGGCCAACCTGTATGGCCACTTGCTCTGATATCACTTAGGTGTACCAGCTTTAATGTTTCCTCCTTGGAGAGTTATCTTTGTCCAATGAGTCGCCCCAGCCAATCATTTTCTTAAATCACATCATCCCACTTTGCTTTCTTTTTGTCTTAATTTTCAGTGTCTATCATGATTGGGAATTATTTTGTGCATACTTTGACTTTCTAGCTAGCTTCTGGAATGAGCGGAGTACTTGTTTGTCTTGTGCCTTTATATCTCTAGGGCTTAGAATATAGCAGAGACTCATTACTTTCTGAATTAATAATTTTGTCCCATTGATAATTTGCTCTGAACATATTCAGCTTTGAAATATTCTGTTTTCCTGTGGAATAATCTATACATATAGATAAAATAGTTATAGATGAAAAGTAGTTAAAATCACCATTTTGATGACTTTATATTGGTGTCTTTTACAATTCATGTTGAAATTAATTTTTATCAAATGGAAACTTTTTAAAAACATCAGGTTTATGTTACGTGATATGAGTCATGCGATGTCACCTCTTGCCTCTCTTCTATAAATCCATAGTTTCATCTTGAAACTCTTATCATTCTTTCAGACGTTGTCATTTAAAATTCATATTCACTTAGAAAGGAGAAAAAACTTTTGCAGTTTAAATATCAGTTAATATGTTTGTTAAGTTGCTACTTTAGGGAGAGAAGTAACTTGCAAATGGTGGACTTCACAGGAATTGAATGCTAACAATAATGGTACTAAAAGGGAAGAAATTGTTGTAGAAAATAAATTATAGAGGAAATGATACATTGCTCCTATCCCCAAAGCTTCAGTTATACAGGAAAATTAATAAAATAGAAAGACAAATATGCATGTACCTACTCATTTTGCCACATTTACTCTAAATCTGAGTTTTCTGTTTCTTTAAAAAAAAAGATAATCCACATTTGAAGCCACCAAAGTATCCCATTCTAATTCTGATCTAGGTGACCCCCTAGGTGTCCCATCTGTGAGTTTACTTGTTATGTATATGTAATGTGACTAGTTTATATACATAGGGAGATATATATGTATTTATACATATTTGTTACATGCTTTAGCTCTGTACATTTTTAATTCCATATCAGCAATTCTCAAACATTTTTATTCTAGGTCCTCTCTATACTATTAAAAATTACTGAGTGCCACAAAGAATTTGTTTATGTGGATTATGTCTGTGTATCAATATTTGTTTATTTGAAATTTAAACTAATATTTAATATATATTAACATATTTAATAGTAATAAATCTTATGTATTAACATAATATTTTAATGAAAGAATAACTGAATTGCCCATGACAAAAGGGAAAAAAAACACATAGCAGCATTGTTTTACATTGTTTTGCAAATCTTTTTAATATTAGGCTTAATAAAAGACAGCTGGACTATCATGGTTATGTTTCTGCCTGCAGCCTCTGGAAAAGTCCATTTATCCTTGAGAAAGAACAAGAGTGAAAAAGGCAAATTAACATTTTAGTTTTATGATGACCCTGATTAGGGACTTCTGGGGATCCCATACTATACTTTGAAAAACATTGTTCTGTATGAATAGTATTGTGTTGCTAGTACTATCCTGCAATATTTTCTTTGTAATATTGTTTTTTGTTTGTTTGTTTAGCCATGTTATTACATGTGGATCTACATGGTTCACTTTATCGTACACGTGCATGCATGCCAAGTCACTTCAGTCTTGTCTGACCCTTTGTGACCCTTTGGACTGTAGCCCACAGGCTCCTCTGTCCATGAGATTATCCAGGCGAGAACATTGGAGTGGGTTGCTGTGCCCTCCTCCAGGGGATCTTTGCCACCCAGGGATGGAACCCATGTCTTTTAGGTCTCCTGAGTTGTCAGGCAGGTTCTTTACCACTAGCACCACCTGGCAAACCCACTCTCCAGTATATAATTTCATTTTTTATACTATAATTCACTTATTGTCATGTTGATACTCATTTAAGATGTATAACTCTACAAAACAGTTAAGAACATTCTTGGGTATTCTAGTGTGCATATATTAAGAATAAAGAAATGAAGGGTGATTCCAAGTTGAATTAAATACTCAAGTATTAAGTGAAATTTTGGATCTTAAGGTGTGTATATCCATTTTCAATTTAGAGATAGTACCAACTACTCTTTAAAGTTGCATCACATCATCCCACTTTGCTTTCTTTTTGTCTTAATTTTCAGTGTCTATCATGATTGGGCATTATTTTGTGCATACTTTATACTCTTCTAAGAGTGCATAATTTGAGTTTCCATTACTCTACTAAATCTCCAATGCTTGCCATATTTTCAGAGTTCTTTATGTGTTGGAAGGTGAATGTGAAACAATATCTTATTATTTTAAATATCCATGATCCTGTGCCTTGTAATTCTGCTTGTGTAATCTTTGTTTTGAAATGTACAGAATGAATATAATATTAGTCTTTTCATGATTTCCTTTATGGTTTGGCCTTTGGGGGTCTTAAAATTTAAAATCTCGTTTTCTACTTGATTGTTCTAGTAGTACTTGTTGAGTGGCTCATCTTTCACTATTGATTTTACTACTACTGCAGTCAGATTATTGCCTACATCCACACACATGCATGTATTTCTGAGTTCTCTATTCAGCTTTGGTTTATTCAGTCCTTTGTTGTTTTATCAAATATGTATTAGATAGCAGGAATGTACCAAGTGCATTCTTAATACTGGGTTATATTAGTTAAAATGTGCCAAGTATTATTTGTATTTATTGAGCTTATATTTTGAGGGTGGTGTGGGTTGTTGGCAGAAAAGTGAAAATTTAAGAAGACAGTATATAATATATAGCATATCAGTAGATAATAGGTGGTATGTGGAAAATCAAAACAGAGTAAGGATGATAGGAGTGATATGCTGAGTAGGTTGGGGCCAAAGAATTGCTATTTATATAGGGAAAGTTAGGGCATTCTGTAGGAAGTATCCAGAGTGAGAAAAATTCCAAGTGTGAAGTCCTGTGGTGGGAACTGGCTTGGTATTATCCAAGAAAAACAAAGGGAAACTAAGAGACAAGTAGAGATGGAGTTACGAGCCACATAATACATGGACTTGGACTTGGAGGGTGTTATAAGGATAGTCACTTTTACTTTGAGGAGATGAGAAGACATTAAGTCTTTTAAACAGAGTAGTAAAACATCATATGACTTATGGTTTTAAAGGGTCACACTAGCTACTGTGTTACGAACTGGGGTGGTAAACATGGAAGCAAGGAAACCAGTAAGTGACTAGTGCAGCAGTTAATGTCGAGAGATAATACTTGGACTTTGGTGAAGTGGTGGAGGTAGTGAGAAGTGTTTAAATAATTTTTTATCTAAGAAGCAAGGTCAGTAGTTGGCAGTGAACTTTGAGAAGAGAAAAGTGTGAAATGGTCCTCTAGGCAAGTGGGGCATGGATGGTTTAGTGCTTCTCCACATGTGGTGTAGGCAATTTTTTTAAAAAAAACATACATAACGCAGTATTTGTTCACTCTCATTCTCTTTTGAGGGTATGGTGAGGGCCACATGAGAGATTGAGTGCATAAATATTCTGACTGAGATTTTTATTAGGATTGCATTGAATTGTAGATTAATTTGTGGAAATTGACCTGTTTGCAATGTTGAATCCCCTAATCCATGAAGATGGTACATCTTAACTTACTTAGTTTTTTTTTCCCAATTTTCATCAGCAGTGTATTACAGTTTCTAGTATATAGGTCCAATACATCTTGGATTGGATTTATTTTCAACTATTTGACTTTTTTTGGTACCATTGTAAATATATTATTTGTAAATACTATTTAATGTGTTTTTTTAAAACATTAGTGTGTAGGGATTCAAATGATTTTTATATATTGACATTGTCACAAAGCAGTCTTGTGAAGTCCACTCATTAATTGTTATTCTCTAATCACTTTCACTTTTGAAGTATATTTCCTTTTTTAATATAAATTTATTTATTTTAATTGGATGTAATTATAATATTGTATAGGTTTTGCCATACATCAACATGAATCCGCCACGAGTATACATGTGTTCCCCATCCTGAACCCCCCTCCCACTGCATACCATCCCTCTGGGTCATCCCAGTGCACCAGCCCCAAGTATCCTGTATCATGCATTGAACCTGGACTGGTGATTTGTTTCATATATGATATTATACATGTTTCAATGACAACCCACTCCAGTGTTCTTACCTTGAGAATCCCAGGGACAGGGGAGCCTGGTGGGCTGCTGTCTATGGGATCGCACAGAGTCGGGCACGACTGAAGTGACTTAGCAGCAGCAGCAGCAAAGCCATTCTCCCGAATCATCATCCCACCCTCTCCCTCTCCCACAGAGCCCAAAAGACTGTTCTATACATCTGCGTCTCTTTTGCTGTCTCTCATATACGGTTATTGTTACCATCTTTCTAAATTCGATACATAGGTATTAGTATACTGTATTGGTGTTTTTCTTTCTGGCTTACTTCTGGTGGCTCAGAGGTTAAAGGGTCTGTCTACAATGCCGGAGACCTGGGTTCGATCCCTGGGTCGGGAAGATCCCCTGGAGAAGGAAATGGCAATACACTCCAGTACCCTGGAGCTTGGTGGGCTACAGTCCACGGGGTGGCAAAGAGTCGGACACGACTGAGCGACTTCACTTTCACTTTCACTCTGTATAATAGGCTCCAGTTTCTGATTGGTACAGAGTTAGAGGTTTAGAAGGTGTGTGTGTGTGTGTGTGTGTGTGTGTGTGTGTTGTGTGTATGTGTGTGTGTATGTGTGTGTGTGCACATGCACGTATTTCCTTCAGCATTTTAAGATACTTTTAGCATGTGTTATACATCTTCATTTCTGTTGAAAAGTTTCTTGAAGACTTGTTTTTGCTTGATAATGCCTTCTCTCTTTTTTTTTGTTGCCTTTTAAGATTTTCTATATTTGTGGTTTTTTCTTTGTTTTTTGGTAGTTAGACTTTGTCTTGCATAAGTGTGGTTTCTTGGTAGTTTTTCTGTTTTTGGATTTACTGAGTTTCCTAAATCTGGGGATTGATTTTTTTTCATTAGTTTTAGAAAAGTCTCATCTATTTACTTCGAGCTGATTCTTTTTCTTTGCAGACTTCAATTGTGTGTAAGTTGTGCCTTTCAAATGCATTCCTCATGTATTTTCCACACTACTCTGTTCTAGCCTTCTTTTCTCATGTTTGGGTATTTTCTTTTGGCCTTTATTTTGAATTTATTAATTTCATCTTCCATTGTTATCAGGATGGTGTTGAATATACCCAAAGAATTTTTGACATCAAATACATACAGTTTTTTAGTTCTAAAGTGGGATTTTAGTTCTTTGTTTTTATAGATCCTGAGTTTTTTTTTTGGTTGAAATTCCTCATCTTTTATCCATTTTTTTCTAATCTGTTTTCTTTAATATTTTAATTATGGTTAGTTTAGTCTATGCTAACAATAGTATCTAGATTTGAATCTGTATTTATTGTTTCTTTTTCCTCTAAATTACCAATCACATATTTCTGCCCTTTTTCTGTCTGATAATTTTTGATTGTATGTCAGATAATGTGTCAAATGCTGTAGAGTTCCAGACAATACCTTTCATCAGAGAAGGCTTGCTTTTTTTCTCATTTGGGCAGAGAGTGAGGGGCTGCTGTAAATAGAGCTTGAGCTGGGCTAAGGCTCCTTTGAAGTCTTACTGAGACTGCTAGTTTATTTCTGTCATTTTGTTGTGGACCTTCTCAGCTTTTGATTGAGAGCTCCAAAAGGACTGTTGATAATTCACTTCTTCTCCAAGAAGTATTCATTTAGTTTTTTGACTTCCTGCCCTTTATACCTTCAAATCTAACAAACGTCTTGAAGAGGGTGGGCTTTGTGTTTAAAGCAAATTCCCTCCCTTTGGTAGAATTTTGTCTTCAGCATACAGACAGTGGGGGACTTTTAGACACAGTCGTCCTAGTTCCCCAACCCGGAATTTAGCAGAGATACCTTGGAGAAAACAGCCTTTTGTTAGGGACACTTCAGATCTGACTCTGCTCTCTGAAAGAGAAATGTCTGACCTCTAAAAGTTGGGATGATGTTATTTCTTTGGCAGAGTCCCTCAGAGTGGCCCAAGTCTGATTCTTCGTCCATACCTAAAATCACTACATGCCCCAAATCAGCAAATGACCCATTAGAAGAAATCAGCAGATGGTTTCTTTTTGTTTTGTTCCTTTTGGATGAATTCCTGTCCTCTGGAGTTCTAATTCATTTTGCTCTCTTGCTTCAACAACCTTCTCATGTCTTTAAAAATGTAAATTTTGTAATGGATAACATTATTTTCTAGCTGTTGCAGTGGGAATTTTGGGCTGCTGCCTCCTACTGCGTTTTATCTGGCAATGAATATCCCTATGAGGAAAATTTCTCTGGTTCTCTCCTGTTTTACTTGACTTGTGCCTTTGCTTGTTAAGTAACTTCTTTTTAAAATAAATAAAATAATCTTTTATTTATCTGAACATCACAGATTGGTTTTCTTTAAATTCTTTGGCAGTTTTATAAGTTACTTTCATTTGGACATGAACCTATATTCTGATTGTTCCATTTGCTGCTTTCTTTCAAAGCACTAAGAATTTTGTAGTGTTTTCACTCTCCTTTTTGAATCACCATTTCTACCTCTGTTCTCCTTGCTCTAATTGCTGATTGCCTCCACCACTCCCTACCATCAGTGCAGTCTAGGATGATGGTCAATAATTGAGATATGAAGCTCCTACTTCAAGCCTGTACAAATGATTCTGTAGATTTAGTCACTGACCCATGATCTTTTTAGGTTCAGTTCCTATCTCCATGGAGGCTGATTTTTTGCCCTCCCTGCTGCTTCTTAAAAGCTAAGCCCTAGGCGGTAGTCTGTGCTTTTTGTTTCCTTCTTTCATTATTCATAGAGAGAGCCCCTCTTCCAGCCCCTAGTTTCAGACAGTGAGTCTGAGTCCTATTAGTAGAGGCAGGAGAACTTGTCACAGTTTTTACTTCCACCATCTAATCTCCAGGCTGCCATTGCAGACTTGTTTGACAGGTTGAAGTTTTAGGCTCATTTAGACTCACAACATTTTCCTTCTTTTCTGTGTCTGATACTTTGAAATGTTTATTTTATTTTTGACTCTGGTATTTTCCTTTTTTCTTTTTGTTTTAATATTTCATAATTCCAAGCTGTATTTTAGCTAATGGGGAAACAGTTCATGAAGTCCCTACAATATCCTGGTCAATGTTTAGAGAGAAGTTTCACCCTGTATTTTGGTTAAAGTCCTGACCTGATTTTAATTATCAATTATACTCATGAGATTTTTTTAATGAATATATAACATGTGATCCCTAACTGGTTTGAGGTAACAGTTATACCCTATTCCCCATTTTCACATGCTTTAATTTATTGGAGGGTAATTTCATTTCTAAAAGAAGATAGGGAACAACCTAAGTGTGCATTGATTTAGATAAATGGATAAAGAAGTTGTGATACACACACATAAGTTGCTCAGTTGTGTCCAACTCTTTGCGACCCCATGGACTGTAGCCCACCAGGCTTCTCAGTCCATGGGATTTTCCAGGCATGAATACTGGAGTGGATTGCAGTTTCCTTCTCCAGATACACATACACACATACACATAATTCAGCCATAGAAAATCTTTGTGGCAACATGAATGGATCCGGAGGACATGATGCTGAATGAAATAACTCAGACACAGAAAGACCAATATTGTATGTTTTCACTTATATTCAGAATCTAAAAACCAAACTCATTGAAATACAAATGATCATATTTGTAGTTCCCAGCAGCAGGGATTAGGAGTTGGGGGCATTAGATGAAAGTGGTCAGAAGGTACAAACTTCCAGTTATAAATAGGTCCTGGGAGGGTAACAGCATGGTGACTATAGTTAGCAATAATGTGTATTTGAAAGATGCTAAGAGAATAGATCTTAAAGTTCTCATCACAAGGAAAAAAATATATATATAACTGTGAGATAGTGGGTGTTAACTGATCTTACTATGGTAACATTTTGCAGTATGTACATACATGTGTTATAGTCCTTAAACTTACAAAATGCAGTATGTCAAGTATATATCTTAATGAAACTGGAGAAAAAGAAAAGGAAGAACCTGGGTCTGTTTTCCTAAAACAAGATATATTAAGTAAGAATTATTAGTGATTTAGTTTTTCTACATCACATGCTTTTAAAACATTTATTTTAAAGCATAGCCTTTTGAAAGAATTTAATATTTCATTCATAAAATGACAGGCATGGTATGTCAGCATTGTACTTCCAGATGATTTTGAAAAGGTGCTAGGTATATAGGATTAACCTTCTAGGTAAACTTAAAATGTATAATATTTTGATGATAGATTTCACCAGGTAGTACTAAATTTTTATTTTTTTTTAATTTTTTTTAGAGATTTGGCTATGTTGGGTCTTCGTTGTTGCATGGGGGCTTTCTCTAGTTGTAGCGAGTGGGGCTGCTCTTGGTTGCAGTGTTCCAGCTTCTCTTTGCAGTGGCTTCTGTTGTGGAGCAGAGGCTCTAGGGTGTGTGGGCTTTAGTGCTTGTGGCTTGGGGGCTCTAGAGCACGGGCTCAGTAGTTGTGGTGCACAGGCCTAGTTGCCTCATGGCATGTGGGACCTTCCCAGACCAGGGATCGAACTGGTGTCACCTGCATTGGCAGGCGGATGCTTAACCAGGGGATCACGACAGAAGCCTAGTAGTAAGATCTTAGACTTCAGAATTCAAAATGGGTAATCAAGTAATATTGTGTATAATTTTTTAGGTTGAAAAAAACTCCTTTCTCAATTGAATTATCTTTGCAACACTGAAAACTCAGCTTCCTATATTTACACTGGTCTGTTTTTAACTTAATGTGTCATTATGGTATACTGCAAATACCATATATTTTTTTTTAACTTGTAAACTTCATTTTTTAGAGCAGTTTTTAGTTCACTGCTTTCTTCTTAAGTGGAAAGTGCAGAGAGTTTCTGTTTATCCCCATAACTTCACACACACAGCCTCCTCCACTATAAACATCCTGCATCACAGTGGTGTGTTTGTTATAACTGATCAATCTGCATCGACATATCATTATCATCCGAAGTCCATAGTTGACATTAGGGTTCACTCTTGATATTGTATATCGAGTTGGTTTTAAGAAATGTATAATGACATGTATATACCATTACTGTATAGTATTGTATGGTAAAACTACACAATATTTTACTGCTCTAAAAATCCTCTGTGCTTTGCCTACTCAACACTGCCTCCCTCTTCTCTGGCAACCTGTGAGCCTTCTACTTTAACCACTTTTGCCATTTCCAGAATGTTTGACAGTCAGAAATCGTATTGACTTTTTTCACTCAGTAGTACATTTTAATTTTCAGTTCAGTCGCTCAGTCGTGTCCGACACTTTGTGACCCTATGGACCACAGCAGGCCAGGCCTCCCTGTCCATCACCAACTCCCGGAGTTCACCCAAACTCATATCCATTGAGTCAGTGATGCCATCCAACCATCTCATCCCTTGTCATCCCCTTCTCCTCCCACCTTCAATCTTTCCCAGCATCAGGGTCTTTTCAGATGAGTCAGCTCTTCACATCAGGTGGACAAGGTATTGGAGTTTCAGCTTCAACATCAGTCCTTCCAATGAACATCCAGGACTGATCTCCTTTAGAATGGACTAGTTGGATCTCCTTGCAGTCCAAGCGACTCTGAAGAGTCTTCTCCAACACCACAGTTCAAAACCATCAACTCTTCAGCCCTCAGCTTTGTCTGTAGTCCAACTCTCACATCCATACCTGACCACTGGAAAAACCATAGCCTTGACGGACCTTTGCTGGCAAAGTAATTTATCGACATTTTAATATGCTGTCTAGGTTGGTCATAGCTTTTCTTCCAAGGAGTAAGAGTCTTTTAATTTCATGCTGCAGTCACCATCTGCAGTGATTTGGGAGGCCCCTAAAATAAAGTCAGCCACTGTTTCCCCATCTATTTGCCATGAGGTGATGGGACCAGATGCCATGATCTTACTTTTCTGAATGTTGACTTTAAGTCAACTTTTTCACTCTCCTCTTTGACTTTCATCAAGAGGCTCTTTACTTTTTCTTCACTTTCTGCCATAAGGGTGGTGTCATCTGTGGTTATTGACATTTCTCCCAGCAATCTTGATTCCAGCTTGTGCTTCTTCCAGCCCAGTGTTTCTCATGATGTACTCTGCATATAAGTTAAATAAGCAGGATGACAATATACAGATGTACTCCTTTTCCTATTTGGAACCAGTCTGTTGTTCCATGTCCAGTTCTAACTGTTGCTTCCTGACCTGCATACAGGTTTCTCAAGAGGCAGGTTAGGTGGTCTGGTATTCCCATCTCTTTCAGAACTTTCCACAGTTTATTGTGATCCACACATTCAAAGGCTTTGGCATAGTCAATAAAGCAGAAATAGATGTTTTTCTGGAACTCTCTTGCTTTTTCCATGATCCAGCGGATGTTGGCAATTTGATCTCTGGGTCCTCTGCCTTTTCTAAAACCAGCTTGGACATCTGGAAGTTCATGGTTCATGTACTGCTGAAGTCTGGGTTGCAGAATTTTGAGTGTTACTTTACTAACATGTGAGATGAGTGCAATTGTGCAGTAGTTTGAGCATTCTTTGGCATTGCTTTTCTTTGGGATTGGAATGAAAACTGACCTTTTCCAGTCCTGTGGCCACTGCCAATTTTTCCAAATTTGCTGGCATATTGAGTGCAGCACTTTCACAGTATCATCTTTCAGGATTTGAAATAGCTCAGCTGGAATTCCATCACCTCCACTAGCTTTATTCTCAGTGATGCTTCCTAAGGCCCACTTGACTTCACATTCCAGGATGTCTGGCTCTAGATGAGTGATCACACCATCGTGATTACTTGGGTCATGAATCTTTTTTGTACAGTTCTTCTGTGTATTCTTGCACCTCTTCTTAATATCTTCTGCTTCTGTGAGGTTCATACCATTTCTGTCCTTTACTGAGACCATCTTTGCATGAAATGTTCCCTTGGTATCTCTAATTTTCTTGAAGAGATCTCTAGTGTTTCCCATTCTGTTGTTTTCCTCTATTTCTTTGATCACTGAGGAAGGCTTTCTTATCTTTCCTTGCTCTTCTTTGGAACTCTGCATTCAAATAGGTATATCTTTCCTTTTCTCCTTTACTTTTTGCTTCTCTTCCTTTCACAGCTATTTGTAAGGCCTCCCCAGACAGCCATTTTGCTTTTTTGCATTTCTTTTCCATGGCGATGGTCTGATCCCTGTCTCCTGTACAGTGTCACGAATCTCTGTCCATAGTTCATCAGGCACTCTGTCTCTGAGTTCTAGTCCCTTAGATCTTTTTGTCACTTCCACTGTAATCGTAAGGGATTTGATTTAGGTCATACCTGAATGGTCTCGTGGTTTTCCCTATTTTCTTCAATTTAAGTCTGAATTTTGCAATAAGGGTTTATGATCTGAGCCACAGTTAGCTCCTGATCTTGTTTTTGCTGACTGTATAGAGCTTCTCCATCTTTGGCTGCAAAGAATATAATCAATATGATTTCGATGTTGGCCATCTGGTGATGTCCACGTGTACAGTCTTTCTTGTGTTGTTGGAAGAGGGTGTTTGCTATCACCAGTGCGTTCTCTTGGCAAAACTCTCGTAGCCTTTGCCTTGCTTCAGTCTGTGCTCCAAGGCCAAATTTACCTGTTATTCCAGGTGTTTCTTGACTTCCTACTTTTGCATTACAGTCCTCTATAATGAAAAGGACATCTTTTTTGGGTGTTAGTTCTGAAAGGTCTTGTAGGTCTTCATAGAACCATTTAACTTCAGCTTCTTCAGCGTTACTGGTTGGGGCATAAATTTGGATTACCATGATATTGAATGGTTTGCCTTGGAAACGAACAGAGATCATTCTGTCATTTTTGAGATTGCATCCAACTACTGCATTTCTGACTCTCTTGTTGCTATGATGGCTACTCTGTTTCTTCTAAGGGATTCCTGCCCACAATAGTAGATAAGATGGTCACATGAGTGAAATACACCCATTCCAGTCCATTTTAGTTTACTGATTCCTAGAATGTTGACGTTCACTCTTGGAATCTCCTGTTTGACCACTTCTAATTTGCCTTGATTCATGGTCCTAACATTCCAGAATCCTATGCAACATTGCTCTTTACAGCATCGGACCTTGCTTCTGTCACCGGTCACATCCACAGCTGGGTGTTGTTTTTGCTTTGGCTCTGTCTCTTCATTCTTTCTGGAGTTATTTCTCCACTGATCTCCAGTAGCATATTGAGCACCTACTGACCTGGGGAGTTCCTCTTTCAGTGTCCTATCTTTTTGCCTCGTCATGACCTGATAGCTCATTTCTTTTTCGGAGCTGATGATATTCCATTGTCTGGATGTTTATTAACCGATGTTTGTTAACCGATTATTAACATTCACAGAAGGACATTTTAGTTGCTTCCAAATTTTGACAATTAGGAATAAAGCTGTAATATACACCTGTGTGCAGGAGTTTACATGGACATAAATTTTCAGTTCATTTGGGTAAATACCAGAGGACACAATTGCTGGTTTGTATGAGAGTATGTTTAGTTTTCTATGAAACTGCCACTCTGTCTTTCAAACTTGCTGTACCATTTTGCATTCCCACCAGCAATGAATGAGAGTTCTATTGCTCCACATCCTTGCCAGTATTTGGTGTTATCACTGTTTGGATTTTGGCCATTCTAAATTATATGTAGCAGAGCTTTTTTGTTTTAATTTACAATTCCTTAATGACATATGATGTTGGACTTCTTTTCATATGCTTAATGCTACCTGTATAGCTTCTTTGGTGAGGTGTCGGTTCAGGTGTTTTGCCTATTAATAATTGAGGTTGTTTTCCAGTGTCTAGGAGCATCTGCCCAGGTAAGCTGATGTGTCTTCTATGCCTGCCTGCAGATGTCTGTGTCACCTTCGATTTGGGGCTAGTTGGTTGCCCCTGACCTAAGTTCTCATGGGTTCAAGAAAAGTCTTGAACTTGCAGCTTGTTGGGCTTACTTTGTTGTAAGGGTGGAAGAAAGATTTTTATTGTAAGACTGGAAGGTGTAGCTAGTTGTCTGCATCTGAGAGAGCAAGCTAGAGAAGGAGATGAAACCCCATGTTCAACAGTGAAAACCTTACGAAACTATTGTACATGTGGTATCTATTAGTATATTCCTTATAATACTTGTAGCAGCTTTTAAAAGTTAATTAGCCTCCTGAGAAGGGGCAGTAGGTAAATTCACTGTTTTGAAAACAAAAAAGAGTGAATTTCATTTCAGAATTGCCCTGATAGTCTTTCAGCTGCTTTTTGACCTGGAAATGAGAAGGCCAGCTACAGAAGCATGGTGCTGCCAGTGCTTACACTCAAGATAGAATTGCAAATGGGAAAGCCACTCAAGGACTTTAAATTAAACTCAACAATATTAAGACTGTAATATATATTTTCTAAATTTTAATAATGTAGCTAAGAAATATAGGACATTTAATCACATACATATACAAAGTAAAAACCCTGTAGCCTGCTGGTGCTTTTAAAGATGGTGGTATTCTTTGGATGAATCTGATAACCTAGTACCATTACATATCTCATTTTGAAGGTTGTAAGTATATACATATATAATCACACACAGAGAAAAATCTGTTTTAGACTGTCTAAAGTACTCTGGGCTTTGTGCGTACATACTTTGATGGGATTGTCATTTTATAAAATGATAAAACGTAATCTGGTAGAAAAAGTGGATCTGTGTGTCCCTTCGTGGTGTAGGTATCCCCATATGGTGCTTTTGTTGAAATAAATGAAAGGAAACTGAAGATGGGAATCCTGAGTCTAGTAACATTTTTATGTAGTGTTTTGAAGTAGCAATTTTCCTATTAATTGTCATTCACTCATGAAGCAAACTTTATTGCGTGCTTCTGATGTGCTGCTAATGGTTTTGAGTGCTGGGCATCTGGCAGCACAAGAGAGGCGTTGTCCGGGGCGGGGGCAGCACGGAAGTGGAGGAGCTTCACTCCAGCCTTACACTGAAACCAGTACGTAAGTAATACAGTAAGTTCCTTTGAGAATACGATCAGCAGTGCGTGCAAAACAGGATCAGCTGTTAGGGCGACGGCAGTACCTGACGAAGACTGTTTAAGATACGGTGATCAGGAAAATGGAGAAGGAACTGGCAACCCACTCCAGCGTTCTTGCTTAGAGAATCCCAGGGACAGGGGAGCCTGGTGGGCTGCCGTCTCTGGGGTCGCAGAGTCAGACACGACTGAAGTGACTTAGCAGCAGCAGCAGCAGATCAGGGAAAGCCTCTTCAGGAACAAACTTTGTGTTGAAACCTGAAGGAAGAGCAGTTTTCCCTGGGGGAGCTTTCTAGGCGGAGGGAGTACCAAGTACATAGACCCTGACTGGAGGAAAGCTTGGTGTTAGAAGTGAAAGCAGAGCAGTGTGACTGGAAGGAAAGGGAGATCTCAGGAATGAGTCCTAGGATTTTAACTAAAGAAACTAGGGGGGATGGGATACCACTAATTGACATGGAGAGATGAGTGGGGAGGAACTTATTTAGGGCGTAAATTGAAAGAGAATACTTTTTAAAACATATTAAATCTGAGATACCTGTAGGACATCCATAAGGAGATGGCAGCTTTGAGTTTAGGGGTGAGGGCAAGGCTAGGAAAAATTGCTCAACATTTTTAATGCCATAGATTGACTTCTGGTTTTAACATGACTGAGTGAGTCCTGGGAAACAGTCAAATAGCAAGAAAGTAAAACTATCAGGGACCTGTAAACCCCAACCTCAAGATAAACATAGAAGTTAATGTCAAATGGCGATGCAGACAAAACTGACAGAACGTTTTTATATGCATTCCATGAACATTATCAAGAACACAAAGGCTCTCATTGGAACTGGAGACAGGAGACTTACTGTGGAAGTTTCCCTGGACCCAGTTAAGCAGAAAGGAAGAATAAAGAGGGCAGAGAAGAATGAGTCACACACATGAGCTGTATGTGAAATCAGACATTTGAGGATTGTGGGGAGGGGATTGTGGTGAGAAAGGCTGCCTTATGTACATCCCCACAGCTTCTCATCTTAATTGGCTGGAGAGAAGTTAAAGCACAAAGAAGTTGTTCATGCCCATAACTCTTGAGTCATAAGGAGATTTCTTAGAAACCTGAACAGTGGATACACTAGCCCTCAAAGGGAAGTTCTCTTATTGAAGAGCTGTCACAAGATATATACAAATATATCTCAAAAACAGTAGGGAGAGGAGTCTGCAAAAGAAAGCTAGAATGGCTGGAGCAACCTTGTAAAAGGTGTACTCTGCCACCATAGGAACTCTGGAGGGAGTGGGTGAAGACATACGTTGTCATGGTTCCCGGGTGAAAGACATGACTGTAGTTTTTGGAATACAGTGATAATACAGACCAAGGTGGGATTGAGATATTTTTATAAAGAAATATTAACAAGACTTAGTGATAAATTGGATCTTGGTTGCTACTGGAATTGAAAGATTAAGAGGAGAGTTGTAGAAAGGATCATCTGTAAATTTCTGGTGTTCATAATTAGATGGAGTTTGTCCTCTTCACCATTGTATCTTTTAGAACTTCATTGAGCACATGGAATGCTCCTATACATATTTGTTGAAAATGAATGAGTATTATTTTAGTTATGAAAAAGTTGCATTCAACTTCAGTATGAACAATCTGAGTAGGAGGTGTGTTCTGCTGTAGGATTAAACCTAATAATTTATTCTTTACATTGAAATTTGAGCATACATCAAATGGGACCTAGACTGCAGTTTATCTTTGAAAAGTCTTTTAAAATAAAATTTGTGTGTGACAAACTAGATCAAGTGCAGTCTATTTGTGAAAGACATGATGATAAAATCTTCTCTAACTGATTTTTTTTTATATTATGGAAGTGATCTCCAGTTTTTTTTTTCTTCACATTTTAGCTTTGTTATAAACATTTCAAGCTTTTATTATTGATAAAAAATCAAAAAAGGAATATTGAAGTCTTGTTTTCTCAAGTTCTACTGCCTTTCTGAAGTATACTGCATCAGTGATTCACCTACACCCTCATACACTTTATTGTAGAAAATGTTGTTTTTGAAAAAGTGAACTATTTAGGACCAGCATTCATATTAAGGTAAGGAATTGAAACTTGTACAGTATTTTTATTCTAAAACTTTATCTTTCTTCAAACAATATTTATAAGCTGTAGTTCTAGTGTTTGGATAATTAAATCTTAATATCGTATCCAATAACACTGAAAGTGCTCATATGGGTGTGGTTTACAGGTGCGTCCTGCTCCCTCTTTTGGGAATGAAGCCACCCCAGCAAAGCCTCTATCTTCTTGTGGATTCCGTGGACGAAGGGTGCAATGTTACTGAAGGTGAACAGACATCCACCAGCCTGTCTGGGACTGTGGCGGAGCTTTTGGCTGGTCACCATGAGTTCTTTCCCCCGTGGCTATTGCTTCTCTGTTCTGCCCGAAAACAGAGCAAAGCTGTTACCAAAATGTTTACTGGTAAGTGTAGTTCCTACCATCTGCAAATGTTTTTCATTGCTGAACTTAAGACTTGTATTTCTTTCTTAGAGGAGAGTACTCAGTTAAAAATGTGGTCCTTGCTTCTGCTGTTCTCTCAGCTGTTCTGTTCTGTTAGCGATTTTCAACTTTTTAAAGTGGTATTAAAAACAGGCCATAAAATATTTTAAGTTAATTTAATAGTAACTTTCTTTTTTCAAGATTCTTTACCTAATAACTTCCTTAGTAAAGGTGAGGGCTACATGTTTTATGCTGATGCTTCCTGATCAGCTTATATTTCTTCTAACTAGACTGCGCATCCTGAGGGTACGGAAAATGCCTCCTTAAAAATCAATGGCAGTTTGTCTAAGATTTTTCCTGGTTTTAGAGGAGAGACAGAGTTGACAGCTTTTTAGGGTACCTCTTGAAGTAGATCCTTTATTTTTTTAAACCCTTTTCTGATGTGTGAGAAAGCAGTCTATGTAATGTTTAAAAGTATGCGATCGGGTTTTGTGTTTTTTTTCTTTTCTGTTTCCTGATTTTACTTTTTTTTTTTTAACTACCACAGGAAAGTGCTTACTCCTATTAGATTATGTAAAGCACTTTTTTTGTGTGCTGTGGGAATGAAAAGGAGCATAAAACAAGGACCACTCATAGGATTTATAGTGTAATTGGGGAGATAATAATTATTGGTTAATTAGCTATATCACTTTAAGATAGTTCTGTACATCTTACATAAGGGTGAAATCTTACTAATTTGCTAAAATGGCTTCCTTTAACCAGATTTATTCCCTCTCTTTTCAGTTGCCTTGCTAATAATACCTCTTGATTTGGTTTCCATTATGCTATTCTGTTTTGTTGTTATTGGAGTCAGGAAATTAATAGGATGAACTTGGATATCTCTCAGTATGTCAGGTACAGGTAAAGTTGAAGCCCCTTTCGGTCTATGTCATCCCATTTCTTTCCCTTCTTCAT
Organism: Aepyceros melampus; assembly: GCA_006408695.1. Taxonomy (NCBI): domain Eukaryota; kingdom Metazoa; phylum Chordata; class Mammalia; order Artiodactyla; family Bovidae; genus Aepyceros; species Aepyceros melampus. Next base: position 546,393 of record SJXQ01001847.1, on the reverse strand, counting down.
TTGAGACTACCAGGGTTAGTTTATTTTTGTCCTTTTATCTCATATTTTTCATTCTATTTTTATATTTTACATAAATGAAATGCTGCATACACCATCCTAGCTCTTCCCATTCACTGGCTCTGTGACCTTATGCAGCTTCCAGTACAGTCTGTGCCTCAGTGCCCTCATCTATGAATTGATAGTTATTACATGTTTCTATTACTTTCCCCATAGGGTATTTTTGTGTGCGAGTCTAAGTGACAAGTCTTATTATGTGACTTAGAACAATGCCTAGTACATAATAAGTGCTTCATAAATGTATCACTACTATTGTTATCATTTCACTATATAAAAAAAATCAAAAAACAGTATATCAAACACAATGTTTTTGAGCCTTGTTTCTATTACTACTTTTAAACCCAGTTCATTACTTTTAACTGCTGTATATTATTCCTTCCCATGAATAAATCTCTAGTTTTTCCATTATCCTATTTATGGACATTATTTCAGTTTTTCATTATTACAAGAAATGCTTCATGACTGTGCTTAAACACACCTTGCACACATGAGCTATAAGTTTATATTATAAAAACATATGAATTACTAGAGAATAGAGTATGTACATTTTGAGCTTTAATTTTGACAAACTGCTATCTAGTGTGCTTGAAATAATTTATATTCCTGCCAGCAAAACATGAAATTTCCCTTTTCTCTATATTTTTGTCAGTTAACCTTTGTTATTTTCAGATCTGTTTTTTCTGCTGTAGAGGCTTGTGTTTGATGTTCCCTCTGACGAGAATGATCTTCTCCTGATTCCCAAATCCAACTTTTATTTATCTGCTGCTGGCACTGCTTTGGTTGTTGCAACTTTTAGTGATTCTTAGGTAGACTTTAATAAAGACTCTGTAAAAGTTTTACCCCAAGTGTTGACTCACTCTAGCTGTTTGTCTTTAGTGATATTAGAATAGTCTTTGAGAATACCAATCTGCTCACATTATTGCCTTGGTTCTCACTGACTTCTGATCACAAAATCAAAGTCTCATTTCTTCACATAGTACCTAGAATATAGTAGGTTTTATATGTGTGTGTGTGTGTGTGTGTGTGTGTGTATTCATATTTGTTTTATTCAATTGAATGAGAGTATTTTACTAAGCATTAATTGATCATCACTGATCTTTGCTGGATTTCTAGATTTATTCCTCTTAAGAAACTTCATTCACTCAGCAGTGTTTTCTTCTGGAAGATGAATTACACAATTGTCTAATAAATCCATATCTATAAAACAGGATATCATCTCCCTTCCAAAAATGAAATTATGATTCCTTTCAAAGAACTTAAAGTGAGTTTTGAATAGCTGTTAACTAGTATGTTTTTAGGTTGGTTTGAATTTTATTAAGCTGCTTTATTTTTACAGTGCTGAAATTTTGTTAACGTGGTTTAACCAAGCTGTATCTTCAGATTGGAGCTGTTTTGACAATCTAAGATTTAATTATTTAAATTTGATAACATGTAAAATAATGTAATTTAAAGGTGGTGACAAGTGTTATTCTAACTGTATGCAAATATTCAATTCCATAATTAAGACTAGTGTACATTCGGTTATGTGGAGAGATATATGTAATTTTTCACATGGAAAAGATCAGCTTATAAAAACAAATCTTATTTATGTCTTCTGCAACTTTTTTTCCTAATCATTTGAGAGGGATTTAAAAAACTTGGCAGAGTGCTTGGATATAGCTAAAGACACTAATGCTCTAATGATAAGAGTTTAGTTGAAATTGAGAGGAGCACTGAACCACTAAAGAAATAAATAGTTCCCTTTGTGGATAGTAAAATGAAATCATTTATCTATCATCAGCGTGTTTTTCCAGAAAGAAAAAAAAAAACCTGTTTATTATATTTCTAGGTATTGACTTGTTTATTAGTATTAATTGACTTACTATTAATTTGATTATTAGTTTTTCACATGTTGAACACATTCTCTTTGAAATATGGCAACTTTGATAATCATTTTCAATTGACACCTACTTTTCTGTCCTTAGGTTTTCGAAAAATAAGTTTAGATGACCTTCGGAAGGCATATATTGTTAAGGATGTTCAGCAGTACATCCTTCATCGTTTAGATCAAGAAGAAGCTTTGAGACAACACCTCACGAAAGAAACTGCAGAGATGTTAAATCAACTGCACATTAAAAGTAGTGGATGCTTTCTTTATCTAGAACGAGTTCTCGATGGAGTTGTAGAAAATTTTATTATGTTGAGAGAGATTCGTGACATCCCAGGAACTCTAAATGGTCTATATCTCTGGCTGTGTCAAAGACTTTTTGTAAGAAAACAGTTTGCAAAGGTTCAGCCTATCTTGAATGTGATTCTTGCAGCCTGCCGGCCTCTGACCATAACAGAATTATATCATGCAGTATGGACAAAAAATATGTCATTAACCTTGGAAGACTTTCAACGCAAGTTAGATGTCCTCTCCAAACTTCTTGTTGATGGACTCGGAGATACTAAAATACTGTTTCACTACAGTTTTGCAGAGTGGCTTCTGGATGTGAAACACTGCACTCAAAAGTATTTATGCAATGCAGCAGAAGGACACCGAATGTTGGCTATGAGTTATACCTGTCAAGCCAAGAATTTACACCATTGGAAGCACAAGAATTTGCATTACACTTAATTAATTCGAACTTACAGTTAGAGACAGCTGAGTTAGCTCTGTGGATGATATGGAATGGCACACCTGTCAGAGACTCCCTGTCTACTTTAATACCCAAGGAACAAGAAGTGCTGCAGCTGCTGGTGAAAGCTGGTGCTCATGTCAACAGCGAAGATGATCGCACATCATGCATCGTCCGGCAGGCCTTAGAAAGAGAGGATTCCATTCGGACATTATTAGACAATGGAGCTTCAGTAAATCAGTGTGATTCGAATGGGAGAACATTACTGGCTAATGCGGCTTACAGTGGCAACCTCGATGTGGTGAATTTACTGGTCTCTAGGGGAGCAGATTTAGAAATAGAAGATGCTCACGGACACACACCGCTTACCCTGGCTGCTCGACAAGGACATACCAAGGTGGTTAATTGTCTGATTGGTTGTGGAGCAAATATTAATCACACTGATCAGGATGGCTGGACAGCATTGAGATCTGCGGCTTGGGGTGGTCACACCGAGGTGGTGTCTGCACTGCTTTATGCTGGCGTAAAAGTGGACTGTGCAGATGCCGACAGCCGAACAGCTCTGAGAGCAGCAGCCTGGGGAGGACATGAAGATATTGTGCTGAACTTGCTCCAGCATGGTGCTGAAGTCAACAAAGCTGACAACGAAGGCCGAACTGCTTTGATAGCGGCTGCCTACATGGGACATAGAGAGATTGTGGAACACCTGCTGGATCACGGAGCGGAAGTGAATCATGAGGATGTCGACGGTAGGACTGCACTCTCTGTGGCTGCACTTTGTGTTCCTGCAAGTAAAGGACATGCATCAGTCGTTAGCCTTCTGATTGATCGAGGTGCTGAAGTGGATCACTGCGATAAAGATGGCATGACGCCCCTGCTGGTGGCTGCCTATGAAGGACATGTCGATGTGGTTGACTTGCTTCTAGAGGGGGGAGCTGATGTCGACCACACAGATAACAATGGGCGTACACCCCTCCTAGCTGCCCTTCTATGGGTCATGCCTCAGTTGTAAACACGCTTTTGTTTTGGGGTGCTGCTGTGGACAGCATTGACAGTGAAGGGAGAACAGTGCTTAGCATAGCTTCAGCCCAAGGAAACGTTGAAGTAGTCCGTACTCTGCTGGACCGGGGCTTAGATGAAAATCACCGAGATGATGCTGGATGGACCCCTTTGCACATGGCAGCTTTTGAAGGCCACAGACTAATATGTGAAGCACTTATTGAACAAGGTGCTAGAACAAATGAGATCGACAACGATGGGCGGATACCTTTCATATTAGCTTCGCAAGAGGGTCATTATGACTGTGTTCAAATATTACTGGAGAATAAATCCAACATTGATCAGAGAGGTTATGATGGAAGAAATGCTCTGCGGGTTGCTGCGTTAGAAGGACACCGGGACATTGTTGAATTGCTTTTTAGCCACGGAGCTGATGTTAACTACAAAGATGCTGATGGTAGGCCAACACTTTATATTTTGGCCTTAGAAAATCAGCTTACAATGGCTGAGTATTTTTTGGAAAACGGTGCAAACGTGGAAGCAAGTGATGCTGAAGGCAGGACAGCACTTCATGTCTCGTGCTGGCAAGGCCACTTGGAGATGGTGCAGGTTCTGATCACCTATCACGCTGATGTCAATGCTGCCGACAATGAAAAGCGCTCCGCGCTGCAGTCTGCAGCCTGGCAGGGCCATGTAAAAGTGGTGCAGCTTCTCATTGAGCATGGTGCTGTGGTGGACCACACGTGTAATCAGGGCGCCACGGCGCTCTGCATTGCGGCCCAGGAAGGACACATTGACGTCGTGCAGGTCTTATTAGAGCATGGTGCTGATCCAAACCATGCTGATCAATTTGGACGTACTGCTATGCGAGTTGCAGCCAAAAATGGACACTCTCAGATAATTAAATTGTTAGAAAAATATGGTGCATCCAGTTTGAATGGCTGTTCTCCATCTCCTGTTCACACGATGGAGCAAAAGCCTCTACAGTCAGTGTCTTCGAAGATGCAGCCCTAACAATTAAATCTAACAGCTCGGGCAGCACTGGTGGCGGGGAAGCGCAGCCTTCGTTGCGCAGTTTACCAAATGGGCCAGCTCACGCATTCAGTTCTCCTTCAGAATCGCCTGATTCGACAGTTGATCGGCAGAAGTCATCACTGTCAAATAATTCCTTGAAAAGCTCAAAAAACTCATCTTTGAGAACTACTTCGTCTACAGCAACGGCTCAAACAGTGCCAATCGACAGCTTCCACAGCTTGTCATTTACAGAACAAATTCAGCAGCACTCGTTGCCGCGCAGTAGAAGTCGCCAGTCGATTGTCTCCCCGTCTTCCACAACACAGTCCTTGGGCCAGAGCCATCATTCACCGAGCAGTGAGTTTGAGTGGAGTCAAGTCAAGCCCAGCTTGAAGTCAACAAAAACGAGTAAAGGGGGGAAATCAGAAAATTCCAACAAATCTGGGTCAGCTGGGAAAAAAGCTAAACAAAATAATTCTTCACAGCCGAAGGTCTTAGAATATGAAATGACTCAGTTTGATAAAAGAGGACCCACAGCCAAATCCGGGACCAGTGCACCATCTAAGCAGATGCCAGCAGATTCACAGTGTAAAATCATGATTCCTTCAGCTCAGCCAGAAATAGGTCGATCTCAACAGCAGTTCCTTATTCACCAACAAAGTGGGGAACAGAAGAAGAGAAATGGAATAATGACAAATCCAAATTATCATCTGCAGAGCAACCAGGTTTTTCTCGGTAGGGTTTCAGTCCCACGGACATTACAAGACAGAGGGCATCAGGAAGTGTTAGAAGGATACCCTTCCTCGGAGACGGAATTAAGCCTTAAACAAGCTCTGAAGCTTCAGATTGAGGGTTCTGACCCTAGCTTCAACTATAAAAAGGAAACACCATTATAAAAGGTAACATTTCATCAAACATAAAGACTAAACATCCAAAGTATGGTTCCCTCCATATATTGTTCCCTTAGAATGCTCTTTTCCCTAACTCACATGACCTGCTCCTTCGCCTCATCACTACTGTGTCCTCTTCTCAGCAAGACCCTCCCTCCTTACTCTTTGGAATTTGAATTCTCCCACCTCCATCACTCCCTTTCCCCCTTTTCTGCTTCCCATTAGCCATGGTACTTATTTCTTAACATGGTTTATATACTTTATTATGTTTATTATTGTCCCCTCTCATCTGAAATGTCAGCCTTGTGAGGGTAGGGACTTTTAATCTCTCTTATTTACCACTGTATTCCATGTGCTTGGAATACTGCTTGGACCCATAGCAGTTTCTCAGTAAAAATGTTTTGTATGAGTGAGTGAATGAATGAATATGCTATTTATGGATATCAGATTAAAGATTCCTTCCTATACAATCATTCCCCCCCTTAAAAGTTCTTTTATGATAACAGAGGTGGGGCTATTTCCCTTTGGGGTTTGAATAAAGTAGTGTATGTAATGCTTAGTGGGTAGGTAGTGAATGTTAATTTCCTTCCTTTTTTCACCCTGGAAGAAGTAAAAAATTTAATCATAAAAGGTAATTTTTATTATGACAGATCTCTTAAATATCTTACAGGTGAAATGTACACATATCAAAAGCAGATATTTAGGGTATTTGGGGCCCAATATTTAGGTGTAAGAATTGTTTTAGACCTCAAAGTTATATTTATTAAATAAGAACTTTTTTCTCCTTTCTACTACAGTGGATACTATTCTAATTATAGAGGGGAGGTTAATGGGAAAATTGAATTATAATTTTATATTATAGATACTTTTTCAGAAATATATTTCTCATATTTGAGATAAATTCGATTTCATTAAGCATTTTTGCTAAATTATACACAAGTATGTTTGCACACGTGTATATACATGTGCATAATTATACACATGTATGTAGTTTGTACATGTATTAAATTATACATGTGTATGTTTATACATATGTATAATTATACATAAGTATTTCCTGTACATTCTAATAATAAACACCCTTCAATGTGTATCTATGGAGGACTGGTGAAATCTCATTCAAACATAAGTTGTATAAAAGTAGTTAATCATTCTCCAATGTGATTTATTTTTAAAATATTTAGTTCTGATGGTACAGCCCTCTAACTCTCATGATATCTTTTGTAAATATTAAGTGTGGATATATATTTTACAATAAAACATACGAATTAAGGTGAACACTTGTGGAATATTTAAGAAATTTATACTTAGTGAATCTCTAATAGGTCTACTTTTGTGCTTAACATAGTAAATATATATATATTTTTTTATGTGAAAGTGAAAGTCGTTCAATTGTGTCCGACTCTTTGCGACCTCATGGACTATACAGTCCATGGAATTCTCCAGGCCAGAATACTAGAGTGGGTAGCCTTTCCCTTCTCCAGGGGATCTTCCCAACCTAGGAATTGAACCCTTTCTTATGTATATGTAGTTATATTTAATAAGTATAACATAGAAATTAATTTTTTTTTAACTTTTGTATTAGTTTCCTATTCTGTGAAACAGAAGACATTGTGATTGGAGTGATTCTTCAGCTACTGGATGAAAACATAAAATGCCTGTTGATTTGCTGAAAAAAAAAAAAAGAAGAATGTGATACCTGCAGTACAGTTACCTTAAATACTGTCATGTGCCTAAGTAGTAAGGCTGCCTTCTCAATGTAACCCTCTGTGCTCAAAAATTTCATTTGGTGTGCTTTGTATTCACTACCCAAGAGTAAGCACTTTTTTTTTTTTTAATGCAGATATATACTGCAGTTCCCTGATAAAAGATGAAAAATATTTTGAGTATTTTAAGTTAATATTTGATAAGTGTGCATGTGCCATGATCAAATATATATGAAAAGGCAGTGTTCCTTGTATTTATTTTTTTCTTTCTGTGGCAAACGAAACTTAAGCATACTGTTTCACATTTACCTTGTAGTGTATGGTTTGTTTCCTGTATCCTTAAAAATGTCACTCAATAAAATAAATCATGCAACTCTTTTATGTTCACTACACCTTCAGCATTGGTTAAAAATGTGTTTCTATTTAATGCTACATCAAGATGAAAAAATAGTTTCATGAAAGATTTTTAAAAGTCTAGTATTTTAGGGAGCTGCTCTAAGTAGTTTAAATTTGGATTTCTCAGTGGAATCCTCCTAATCTTCAGCTAAAGGTGTGAAAAAAAAGAAAAAAAACCCACACACAGACTATAGGCAGAACAAAGTTCTGTTTCATTGACTGGGATGCGGTTTCACCTTCCTCTCCCTTGTCATTCCACATCCAAGAAGACAGACGACCATTCCTGAGGCGTGAAAATTCTCAGGGACAGAGCCAGGCCTCAGTGGCGTGTGTGTAGAGGGAGATGCACCTGTCTATCTGAGGGTGTATTTTTGATCCCTGAACAGTTCACTGACTACCCTTCTTTCTTCCATCCAGTTGTGTAAAACATCTGCCACTATAAACTGTGATGCCGGCTTCTCTCTCAGTCGTTTCTATTGTGTAAATCACTGCATGTCCAAAATAGCCCCCCACTCAGAATCAATTGGATCGATTTTAATGGTTAGTTGGATGAGTATTCTTGATGAATATGTGTTTTCCTTCACAGATGACACTACTAACCTATCGGCCATAGCACAGGTGTATTTTTTTATTGCTATTTGCTAAATAGTAGTAATGGATTTGCACTTTTCTATCCACATACTCTTTCCTGTTCTACTCTTTGGACAATCACTTCTAGAATGATAGATGCCAGGGTTAGGGGTGAAGTCTGCAACCAAGGAGAATAAAGTCAACTGTTCAGATGAGTATGGGACCCACCGCCTTGACCTCCTGGATGGACACTTTAACCAGTTGAGCTAGCTTGGTGAGTTGTATGCATGTCTGGAGAGGGTCAAATTTATTGTTTAGAAACCAAGGTTGCAGGTTTGATCTTTGCAAAAGCCCTGGGATCTTTCAAAACCCAGAAATTCTATTCTTTCCATGTGCTGTTGATGAAGAGGAATAGGAAAGAGAATTTGGAGATTCAGCACAAAACCATTGTGACTACTGGAAAAAAATCTTTAGAAAATGTCTTAGTATCTGAGATCAGTAATGTCATCTTCATATATGAGGACACATACATGATGCATTGTTCATTGTTCACAGAAACAGAAATATGTAGTTGGCCGTGATAAATGTTTCACTTGATCTTCCTGTAAGGCTTTTGTTTTTGCTTCTGTTTTTTAAAGTCAGCACAACTTGGGTGTTTATATCATCGGTAAGTCATAATCAGAATAGGAGATAAGTTCAATCAATATTAAGGTGACATGGCAATATTTATAACTCAAATGTGAATGTTTCAAGTGTTGAATTTTTGTCCCTATGGGACATTTATTAAATACACTTAATAGGACTCTTGCAAAGTAGCCTTAAAAGTGTTAATGATTCTGTTAATAACTATGAACACATCCTATTGTTAGAACCAACTCTACTCATATTTCAAATACAGTACATTTACATAATTTAGAAGAGAAAGCTCTAATTTCTTATTAGGTGTATTTTTCTTTAGAAAGAGAATCTTGAAAGCTGCCAGTTTTTCTCTTAAACCTTGAATTATTGGAATTGTATTTATTTAATTTTATTATTTTTACAAAAATGCACCTTGTGGCCAACGGGCAAAGATATGACTCGTGACACAAGGGATTCCTGTTTTCTGAAGAGCTCAGTGTTTTCATATCCATACTATATTCACTTGAAACAGTTGGTAGGAAGAGAACCTGTTGGAGAAATATGCTTTTCAGAAGTAAATATTCCTCTGGATGTTTTTATATGAACTAAGTTTTGGAATAGAACAGCAATGGCTTTCAGTTAGGATAAGGCTAATATGGAGGTGGAAGAAGCCCTGCTTTGCTTATTGGTTTCTGTGGGGATTTATTTAATACCATGACTGAAAATAGCTTCTGCTCCACTGAGAGTGAAACTTCCCATAAATAGAAAACTCCTAAGTAACAATTTTTTAAATAAAAAACGTTAAATTTTGCAAATCACCTGCTGCCACAATACAACTGTGATGCCATTTGCTTTTAAACAGTTTTATACCCTTCCATTTGTGTTCCTTTCCTAAAAGTTATGAGTTGATAGCAGAGGAAGTGATGTTCTGCAGAATACAGCCAATTATGTCGTGTCCCTCCCCCTCACCCACCATGTCTACCAGAATCCTCACCAAAAGTAGTTCACTGCTCAAAAAACAAAAGTACTTTTTCCAATATTGTTTGCCTATGCAAATACTTGTTTTACTTTAAATGTCCTCCATTTACACCGTGCAGCAAATGTAGTTGCAGACACATGCTTTTTCTTTTTGAATTTTTCCCTTGGTTTGGGGGTATGTAAATAGCCTAAAAATGTACATTGAATTTCACATTGTAAAAGTTTTATTTTATTCCTTGTATTATATTAAGCAAAAATCCCTATGTAAATGAAAGTGCATAATAAATATATTTGCTTTACAGAGAATACCTTGTTTTAATTTTATGCTTGAATCCACAGAAGGTGCATGACATACTTACAGTAGAAACGACTGTCTGTTAACTTCTTTTAAGAATTGAGGAGATGAATTTGGAAACATTTTACAAAGAAAAAAATGAGAAAAACTTTCAAAGGAAGGTAGAAATTAAAAAGGTCTAGCCTTAGTATCTCCAGTACTCTTGCCTGGAAAATCCTATGGACAGAGGAGCCTGGTAGGCTGCAGTCCATGGGGTCGCTGAGAGTCGGACACGACTGAGCGACTTCACTTTCACTTTTCACTTTCATGCATGGAGAAGGAACTGGCAACCCACTCCAGTGTTCTTGCCTGGAGAATCCCAGGGACGGGGGAGCCTGGTGGGCTGCCGTCTATGGGGTCTCACAGAGTCGGACAGGACTGAAGTGACTTAGCAGTAGCAGCCTTAGTATCTTCCTGAAGCTTTTGTAAGAGCTTAATATTCTCTACCTTTCCCCCAGTAACATACTGTATCTCTCACTATGTCAGGCTTCCCACCTCTGAAATGGCAGTAATCCAGGAAATTGTATGCGTGTATACTCCCTGATCTTCAGAACACTGTGGGCATTTTAAATTTGATATATTGGGGGTTTTGTTGCAAAACTTGTCATTCATTTTCAAAATAAGTTTCTATCCTTCACTCAGTAAATTTAAGTCACTTCATGACTTTCTGCTTCCTCTATAAGAACACAGCATGTGTGTGTGTGTATACTCCAGATAGTTTGTAAAGTCAGCAAGGCATGTTCTGATAGGTAATTCTACAATGATTACAGGGTTCTATTGTAATTATCTTACATTCTTTATAAAGTTGTTAGAATAGTAAAAGTCTGACCCTAAAAATTTTTAATAATTTTTAACAGAGATGGTACTGTACATAGAATAATTTTAAGCTGTCTGACTAAATAAACGTACGTGGAATTTTCTAGCTGGTGGTCCAAGGAAATACACTGGGAACTTGGCAATAACTAATGTTTTCATTCCTTTACCTGAAAGTTGGAGGGAATCCAACTAATAGTAGTGAGATACACACCAAAGGCATAGATTCCCGAATTTCTGGGAAAATTTTATTCATCATGCAAATATTAACCACTTACTCATCTTTAAGATAGGAATCTCTGCATTGTAAAGCAGTTATCTCCTAATTAAAAAAAACATTGAGCACAAAGTGTGTGCATGCACGCACACACACACACACACACAAAGATAGGGTCTCTGCCTGTCTTGCTAATACAGTAAAGCATCCTAAAATATGTCCCAAAAGAACTGATGCCATATTTTTAATGAGTGTCTGTTACTCCATTTTGTTTGTAAACTCAGGTTGAACTATAACATATACAGGAAAATGCACAGGTTCTAAGTAACTATCTTATACATATTTATAAAAACTGAACATATGTGTTGAACCATCACCCTGATCAAGAAGTTGACCACTTCCTGGACATAACCTTCAACAAAGAAAACCACTATTCTTCGCCATATATTGGTGCTGATTGTTTGTTTAAATTTCATAGAAATAGAGTCAAACAATGTTTTTTTGTGCTATTTTTTCCCCTTAGTTATGTTTTTAAAACTTAAACACACTGTATATATAATAGTTTACCCTTTTTCAATGCTATATATTACTGTCTTTTCAAACTTATATAGCATTGGATTGTGTGAATTTACTATACACTCAAAAATCCATCTTATTACTAATAGGCATTAGGATTGTTTTGGCTTTGGGCTTTTAGAAATTCTGCAGCCAGTAACATTTTTGTGGATATTTTTGATGTCTACCTGTAAGCATTGTTTTCATGATGAGTGAAATTACTGGGTCTTATGTGTATAATTAGCTTTAATAGATAATGTCACACAATTGTCCTAAGTGGTTGTATCCATTTTTATGCACTCCAACTGTATACAATAGTCTCATTGCTTTTCATCTTTGTTAACCTTGGTATTGCTTAGTTGTTTTCTTTTTTGCTCATTGTGTTTGGTTGTATACTAGTATTGCATTTGAGCTTTGGATTTGCATTCCTCAGATGATTAAAGAAAGTAGACACTTTTACGTATGAATTTCATTTGGCACCCCACTCCAGTACTCTTGCCTGGAAAATCCCATGGACGGCAAGGCCTGGTGGGCTGCAGTCCATGGGGTCACTAAAAGTCGGACACAACTGAGCGACTTCACTTTCACTTTTCACTTTCATGCATTAGAGAAGGCAATGGCAACCCACTCCAGTGTTCTTGCCTGGAGAATCCCAAGGACGGTGGAGCCTGGTGGGCTTCTGTCTATGGTGTTGCACAGAGTCGGACACGACTGAAGCGACTTAGCAGCAGCGCAGCAGCAGCAGCATTGTCTTGTGAAGTTGTCATTCAGTCACTCAGTTGTGTCCAACTCTGTGACTCCATGGACTGCAGCATGCCAGACTTCCCTGTCCCTCACTATCTCCCGGAGTTTGCTCAAACTCATCCTTAAGAGTCAATAATGCCATCCAACCATCTCACCCTCTGTCACCACCTTCTCCTCCTGCCCTCAATCTTTCCCAGCATTAGGATATTTCCAGTGAGTCAACTCTTCCCATCAGGTGGCCAAAATATTGGAGCTTCAGCTTCAGCATCAGTCCTTCCAATGAATATTCAGGACTGATGTCCTTTAGGATTGACTGGAAAGCATCAGTTCCTCAGTGACTACTGGATAAACCATAGCTTCAGCCAGATGGACCTTTGATGGCAAACTGATGTCTCTGCTTTTTAATACACTGTCTAGGTTTATCATAGCTTTTCTTCCAAGGAGCAAGTGTCTTTTAATTTCACAGCTGCAGTCATCATCTGCAGTGATTTTGGAGCCCAAGAATATAATACTTTTGTTTCCATTTTACCCCCATCTATACACCATGAATTGATGAGACTGGATGCCATGATCTTAGTTTTTTGAATATTGAGTTTTAAGCCAGCTTTTTCACTCTACTTTTTCACCTTCATCCAGAGGCTCTTTAGTTCCTCTTTGCGTTCTGCCTAAGGGTGGTGTCATCTGCATATCTGAGGTTATTGGTATTCCTTCTGGCAATTTTGATTCCAGCTTGTGCTTCATCCAGCCTGGCATTTCGCATGATGTACTCTGCTTATAAGTTAAATAAGCAGGATGACAAATACAAACGAGGTACTCCTTTCCCAATTTTGAACCAATCTGTTGTTCGATGTACCATTCTAAATGTTGCTTCTTGACCTGCATACAGGTTTCTCATGAAGAACTTTGCTGGTTTTCCTTGGTTTTCTTGGTTCCTAGAAATTTTTTGTATTTTGGGTGTAAATTCTTTTTATAATATGCACAATGCAAAGATCTGATTCTGTGCTTTGCCCTTCACTCAAAATGGCATGATTTAATAGAGGTTCTTATTTAATATTTTTTAAGAAGTTAGCTTTTTGTGTCCTGTTGTGTAAGTATTGGCCTGTTTTAAAGTCATGATGATAGTCTCCTATGTTTTCTTCTAATCAGTTTTTATTATACCTTGATGAAATAGCAAATTAACCCAGCATCATCTATTTCTCTCCCTGTATTTTAGTATCTCTTCATCATAAATCAGATATTCTTACATGGCTGGATCTTTCTGTTCATCTTTGAACCAACATCAGACACACTTACTTACTATGACTTTATAAGTTTTAATATACAGCAGTGTGAATCTTCACGCATTTCTTCAAGACTGCCTTGAGTCTTCTTAGTGTTTTGCATTTCTATAGAACTTTTAAAGTTGGCTTCTCAATTGTCATTTTAAGAAACTTGCTGAGATTTTGACTGCGATTGCATTGAATCTGCAGATCAGTTTGGAGTTGGATGAGCTGATTTGTTTATACATTTAGTCTTCCAGTCAATGAACCTGTATATCTTTCATTTGTTTTGATCTTTATTGGCAGTAATGTCTCTCAGTTCTCTGTGCAGATGTATGTGCATCTATTATTCTTAGGTAATTTGTTGCTTCTTAATCCTCCTGCAAATGGTATTTTTATTTTCTATTTGTTGCTATATATAGAAATATTTGTATTCATAAGTCTTGCTGAATTTTTTTATGTGGGGAGTAACATACAATAAAATTCATCCTTTAAGGGTAGTTTGATGAGTTTTGACATACAATATCAATACCACCACAATTGAGACATAGAATATGTCCATCATCTCAAAAAGTTCCTTTTTACATGTCCTTTGGAAATCAATTTTCTCCTTTCGCCCACCAGCCTCTGACAACCACTGGTCTGATTTCTTACGTTTTGCCTTTTTAGAAATATAAATAAAATCACACAGGTGTAATTGTGCCTGGCTTATTTCACTTAGCCTAATGGTTTGCAATTCATCCACATTGTAGTATGTAGCCTGGCTCTTAATGTGAGTAGCATGGCTTTTAATGCTGAGCAGTATTTATTCCACTGTAAGGCTATACCACAATTTTTTTTTTATTCATTCACTAGTTGACAGACCTTTGAGTTGTTTCCACCTGTTAGCTCTTATGAATAATGCTCTTATGAGTATCTGCATTTAGATATTTGTGTCGACATACGATTTAATTGGTCTTGGGTAAATATCTAGAAGTGGTATTGCTGAGTTACAAGGTAAGTGTACCTTTGCATTTGTAATAAACTAATAAAATCTTTAAAAGTTGGCTGTGCCATTTTACATTCTCATCAGCAATGGATGAGATTTCTAGTTTCTCCACATTTTCACCCAGACTTGGAATTGTCAGTCTTTTTGACTAAAATGTTTATTGAGATGATTGTAGAGTCATATGCAATTGTAAAAAAATAATAGATATCCTATGTACCCATTCTCTAATTTCTTCCCACAGTAGAATCTTGAGAAACTGTAGACTAATATCACAAGCAAGATATTATCATTGATAGTGATATCCACTAATCATTCTAATTTCTCCCATTTTACTTGTACTCACTTGATTTCCATCTGGTCCCATCACTTCATGGGAAATAGATGGGAAAACAGTGGAAACAGTGTCAGACTTTATATTTTGGGCTCCAAAATCACTGTAGATGGTGATTGCAGCCATGAAATTAAAAGACACTCCTTGGAAGGAAAGTTATGACCAACCTAGATAGCATATTAAAAAGCAGAGACATTACTTTGCCAACAAAGGCCCATCTAGTCAAGGCTATGGTTTTTCCAGTGGTCATGTATGGATGTGAGAGTTGGACTGTGAAGAAAGCTGAGTGCCTAAGAGTTGATGCTTTTAAACTGTGGTGTTGGAGAAGACTCTTGAGAGTCCCTTGGACTGTATGGAGATCCAACCAGTCCATTCTAAAGGAGACTAGTCTTGGGTGTTTATTGAAAGGACTGATGCTGAAGCTGAAACTCCAATACTTTGGCCACCTCATGCGAAGAGTTGACTCATTGGAAAAGCTCTGATGCTGGGAGGGATTGAGGGCAGGAGGAGAAGGGGTCAACAGAGGATGAGATGACTGGATGGCATCACTGACTCAATGGACATGAGTTGCGTGAACTGCGGGAGCTGGTGGTGGACAGGGAAACCTGGCATGCTGCAGTTCATGGGGTCGAAAAGAATCAGACATGACTGAGTGACTGAACTAAACTGAACTGAACTTGATTTCTCCTGGTTTTCATGTTCCCATGTGTGTGCCCACAAGCCCAGACGTGTGGACATTTAGTTCTATTCAATTTTATCAATCATAATAGGTTCCCTGGTGGCTCAGATGGTAAAGAGTCTGCCTGCAATGGAGACCCAGGTTAGTTCCCTGTGTCTGGAAGATCATCTGGAGAAGGGAATGGCTACTCACTCCAGTATTCTCTCCTGGAGAATCCCATGGACAGAGGAGCCTGGTGTGTTACAGTCCATGGAGTTTCAAAGATTCGGAAACGACTGAGCAACTAATTTTCATAGGTTCTTGTATCCCGTATAACAGTCAAAATACAAAAGAGTTCCATGCCTCCCTTGTGTGATCTGCTTTCTTCCAAGCCCCTCCAATTCCTGGCAACCACTAATCTAAGCTCCATTTTTGTAATTTTATTATTTTAAAATTGTTATATAAATAGAATCAGGGTATATAATGTTTAGGGATTGGCTTTTTTTTTCACTCAGCAGAATTCCCTTGAGGTTCGTGTTTCTTTTTACTTCTGAATAATATTTCATGGTATCTATATCTCACAATTTGACATGTGGGCTGTTTCTTCTAGTTCTGAGTTGTTATAAATAAAGCTGCTATTAATATTTGTGTATAGATTCTTTGTAAAGATAGAGTATCATTTCTCTGGAATAAACTCCCAGACTTCCATTGTTGGGTCACATGGTAATTGCATGTTTGATATTATAAGAAACAGCCAAACTTCCAGAGTAACTAGTGGTGGTGGTTTAGTCACTAAGTCATGTTCGATTCTTGTGACCTCATGAACTATAGCGCATCAGGTCCTCTATCCATGGGATTTTCCAGGCAAGAATACTGGAGTGGGTAGCTATTTCCTTCTCCAGGGGATCTTCCTGACCCAGGGATCAAACCCTGGTCTCCTGCATTACAGGCAGATTCTTTACCAGTGGAGGTACCAGGGAAGTCTGCAAAGTAACTATATCATTTTACATTTTTGTCAGCAATGTGAGTGCTTCAGTTCCTCACATCCTTGCCAGCCTTTGATGCTGTCACTGGTTTTCTCTTTCAACCATTCTGATAAGTATATAGGAGTAACTCATGTTTTAATTTGAATTTCCCTAATAACATCTCTTCGTGTGTCTATTTGCCATCTGTATATTCTGTTCAGTGAAATGTTTGTGTTGATTGCCTATTTTCCAATTGGATTTGGGTTCTTATTTTTAATTTTCCTTTTTGAGCTTTTCATTTGTTCTAGATACTAGTCCTTTGTCAGGTACATGGTTTGCAAATATTTTCTGTGTGTAGCTTGTGTGCGTTTTCTTCATATGCTCTCTTGCAGAGCAAGAGTTGTAAATTTTGATGCATTTCAGTTTATAAATTTTTTAAAAAATTACAGATTGTGCTTTTTCTGTCAAATCTAAGAACACTTTTCTTAATCTGAGACCCTAAAGATTTTTGTCCTTTTTTTCTAAATGTTTTAGAATGTTTACTTTTCACATTCAGGTTCGCTGTTCACATTCGCTCAGTTGTGTCCGACTCTGCGACCCCATGAATCGCAGCACAACAGGCCTCCCTGTCCATCACCAACTCCCGGAGTTCACTCAGACTCACGTCCATCGAGTCGGTGATGTCATCCAGCCATCTCATCCTCTGTCATCCCCTTCTCCTCCTGCCCCTAATCCCTCCCAGCATCAGAGCCTTTTCCAATGAGTCAACTCTTTGCATGAGGTGGCCAAAGTACTGGAGTTTCAGCTTTAGCATCATTCCTTCCAAAGAAATCCCAGGGCTGGTCTACTTCAGAATGGACTGGTTTAGGTTAGGTTCTTTTATTTTCTTGGCCTATGAATCCAGTTACTTCAGCAGTTTTGTTGAAAAGTTTATTCTTTTTTCACCACTTTTGCACCTTTGTCAAAAATCAGTTCTGCATCTTCGTGTGGGTCTATCTGTGGGTTTTCTGTCTTTTGATCTGTGTAAATCTTACTCTGCCAATACTGCTCAATCTTAATTGTGGTAGATTTACACTAAACCTTAATATGAAACAGCATGATTTCTCCCATATTACCTTTTTCAGCTTTTGTAGGGCCTGTGCCTCTCAATGGAAATTTTAGCTAGACTAGAGCTAAATAAATTTTGGAGTATCATTTTATGGTTCCATGTTATTCCAACTATTGGCTATTATTTATAGCTCTTAATTTTGTTTGTTAATGATTACTCTAGGGTCTACTGTACACATCCTTACCTTATCACTGTTTTTCTTCAGATAAGATTACACTTTACATATAACATATTTCCATTTTCTCTTTCTCATACTCTTATTGTTATCATATTTTTATATCTAAACATGACATAAATCTCACAACATATTTCTAAATATTTTCCCTCTAGACATTCAATTATTTTTAAAGATCTTTTTTAAAATTAAGCCTTTATAATTACTTCCCCCCTCCCCTTTATTTCATATCTGGTGGTGGTGTTAGTCACTCAGTCATGTCCAACTCTTTGAGACCCCATGGACTGTAGTCCACAAGGTTCCTTTGTTGATAGAATTCTCCAGGCAAGAATACTGAAGTGGGTAGCCATTCCTTTCTCCAGGGGATCTTTCCAACCCACAGATCGAATTCAGGTCTCCCACATTTCAGGCAGATTCTTTACCATCTGAGCCATCAGGGAAGCCCTTTTTCATATCTAGCACTCTTCATTTCTCTGTTTTCAGATCCAGTTTCCTATCTATTGCCATCTCTCCTCTGATCAAGAAGTCCTTTAACAGTTCTTATAGCCCATATCTTCTGGCAGCGATTCCTTTCACCTTTTGTTTGCTTGAAAAGTTATTAGTTCACTTTTATTTAAGTTTTTTAAAACATTTTTTTGAGTATATACATCTGTGTTGTTTATTTATGTTCCTCTGTTGTTCTCTGGATTCCAAAGTTTCTAGTGAGATAAACACTGTCATTCTTTGTTTTTATTTAATCCCTCCTCTGACCTTCCCTACTGTTCTCCCCCACCCGACACAACCTCTGGCTGCCAACAAGATTTCCTTTTTATGTATTACTTTTACTGGGCTTTCCAGGTGGCACTAATGGTAAAGAACCTGCTTGCCAATGCAGAAGACATGAGAGACATGGGTTTGATCTCTAGGTTGGAAAGATTGCCTGGGAGAATGTCTCTAGATGTGTTTTCCTTTCTTGTTACTTGGAACTTTCTGAGATTTTTGCATATCATTTCAGTTCAGTCGCTCAGTCGCGTCCGACTCTTTGCAATCCCATGAATCGCAGCACACCAGGCCTCCTCCTGTCCAGATTTGATTTTCTTCATTACTTTTGGAAAATTCTTGACTATAGCACATTCAAATTAATTTGTTCCCCTTTCTCTCTTCTCCTTTTGAGGCTTCAATTTTATATACATATTAGACTGTTTGATATTGTCCCAGAGATGGATCCTCTATTCTGTGGGTTTATTTTCACTACTTTTTTTTTCTGTATGTTTATAGTTTGGATAATTTCTATTGAACCATCTTCAAGTTCATTAACTTTCTTGTGCAATGTACAGTCTGCTGATAATCCTATTGAAAGAATTGTTCATTTCTAATTATAGATTTTGTTTCAGGAGGATCTTATAGGTTTTTAAATATTAAATGTGAGATTTCAACTTGTTACTTGGCTTGGATATTTTATATTATATACTCATTTAGTTTCACAACAGAGGTAAGCATTAGTATCATCATTTTACGTGTGAGACACCCAAGGTTGGTACTGAAGTTTAAGTAATATGCCTAAGAGCATATAGTAGATGAGTCATAAAGGTAGGAGTGAACCTCAGCAGCCTAGCTTTAGTACCTCTGTGACTAATCACTGTGACTATCTTGCTGTGACTGAAAAGTAACTCTATATATATAAAATGTCCAAAGGCTAACTCAAAGGACACTCTAGACCTAAGATTTTTAGCAGCTACCAAAGACACTTGATAAATGCATCATTATAGCAAGTGGAATATTGTAGTTAGGTTTTCTCAGTGTATTAAGCTAAAATTCTGAATAAATAATTGTTTAATAACTTTCATGCTGCAATCTATTTAAAATGTCCTAAAGATTCCATTCAGTTATCCAATTATCTTAACATAATGAGTCTAATTGTAACTTCTATGAAAATACTTATATTTAAATCTGCTATTTAATAATGTACTATGTTAAAGACAATAACATACTTTGTTGGGGGGAAAGTTTAAGGACTGTATATAGACTTAGTCAAAATCCAATTTGTGATAACAGTTATGAGGAGTTAGAGGTACATATAACATTAAAAGATTCTTAGATTTTGACTATTATCATCACTCTGTAGTAAAGATAAGCCATGCCCAGACATTATAAGAATTATCACATGGAAATAAATGACGCAGCAAGAAGTTCCTTATACTAAGCTAGATCACTGGCTGAGGGTGTGACTCTCTCCTAGACAATATTGTGAAACTTGTGTGGCTCTGGGCATCACTAATAGTACAAAACACCCTCCTCCCTGTGAGCTACACAAACCTCATCCGTCTTGCTTTTGTAAGAGGGAAGGAAGATGCTGGGAGTCATGTCTGTTCACATCCTTGGTGGACATCTGGACAATTTGTGCCTCCACCTATTTGGAGTACTTGAAGAATTATACACATGTATCTATGAAGACTATAAGGGCTTCCCTAATAGCTCAGCTGGTAAAGAATCCACCTGCAATGCAGGAGACTCTGGTTCAATTTCTGGGTTGGGAAGGTCCCCTGGAGGAGGGCATGGCAACCCACTCCAAATTTCTTGCCTGGAGAATTCCATGGACCGAGGAGCCTGGCGGGCTATAGTCCATGGGGTCACAAAGATTGTCGGACATGACTGAACGACTAAGACAGCACAGATGAAGAATATACAGGAACATGGTGAGTCAGCCAGAGCTCAGTTTGGGATTCAAGCAAGAGATCAGCTTTATGCCATTGCCTAATGACAGATCACTTGCCTGTGCTGCTGCACTGAATGAACTGTTCTTTGGTATTAATTCCCAGAGTAACATTTGGGCCTTTCATAATTTCCTGAGAAAGAAGAAGACGGTGGTCATTGTGCTCTGAAATGTTTCCTCATGGAGCCTAACTGTGTAGGATGCAGATGTCTTCTCTGCCCAGGCTTACAAGTTCCTGGGAGGAAAAAAAGCCATTCTCTCTCAGTGCAGATCTCAGCCCTTCCCACGGGCAGTGATGAGAGTCAGGTGTGGGACTTGAGCCAGGAGTGACACCCAAAACCTTCATGGGAGAAGATGGGCAAGTGTGGGCAGCATCTCTCCTTATCCTGCCCATCTCTCTTGTACTGTGCCCCTTAGGAATATTTGAAGAAACATTTCTTGGTTTCTATTTTTAAAATATGTCAGTGCCTTAAGGGTAAAATATAGTATTAAAGGAAAAACAATTTGAAGGTAAACTTTTTTAAACTGAAGAAAGCAGTAATATAGATTGAAGTAAAGAGTCAGGATTTAAAGCAGTTAGGTAGATTCTTCTACCTAAACTATTTAAGATTGTTCTAGTTAAACAGTATAAAGGGCTTCCCTAGTGGCTCAGATGGTAAAGAATCTGCTTACAATGCAGGAGATGAGGGTTCGATTCCTGGGTCGGGAAGATCCTCTGAAGAAGAATGCAACCCACTCCAGCATTCTTGCCTGGAGAATTCCATGGACTGAGGAGCCTGAAGGGCTACAGTCCATGGGGTCACAAAGAGTCAGATGTGATAGAGCTACTAACACGACAACACAACGAACAACATAAAACATATATTTTTAGGGAAAAAAAATAAACCTTCTTAGTCAATGTTGAAAATGAGGCAATGAAGAGTTAATGAGAATATAAAATAAAACTTATGTTAAGCAAGAAATGTGTAATCACTCATAAAGTCATATAGAAGCTTTTTCAAAGTATTTTCCCTTTTTTGGTAGTGACCCTATTCAAATCTTGAGTAATGAGTTACTCACAGTACTTTATAATATTTCAAAGAGAATTTGACTTCCTTGCAGTAAAGGTGCTATTTATATTTCAGCCAAATACACTTTTCATTTAAGAATGAAGATTCGAAGGTGATCCAGAATTTCCAGTGGATAAAAAACAATTTTTAAATAAGTCTGGAAATGCACATATGGATTAGTTTAAAAACTGTCACATTTTTTCAATTAATTGGTTGTTAGTTGGGAACATTATCTCTGCAATGAAAGCTGTTATAGTCCTGCTTAAAACAATACTTTTTAATGTATAATTTATCTTGGATCAAAGGCTTTCCAAACCCAGCTGGCCATCAGAATCACTTTAGCAACAGTATTTTCTGGATTTCAGCCGTGCTTGTGAAGCACTGCCTTGGGTCATCTAGTTCAGCATCCTCCTTTAATAGAATGACTCAGAAAACTTGGTCTCAGTCATATGACAGATCTTCCTAAGCCAAGCTGAATAGTTTCCCATCCCCACTCCAACCTCTAAGATGTTTTTTTTCCTCCTTTTCACATTGATTGTTCCGACATACTTCCATTTCCACAAGGGGATCCACTGTGAACTTGGATAATTCCAAAGGACAGTGGATCATATTTCCTTTCTCAGCCTGCTATGCTATGAACAGAGATGCTCCTGTTTTCCTGTCAGTGATCAGCATAGAAAACAGCAGTGTACAACCCAGTTGTTGGCAATCTTTTCTTTTTAATCCAATTTTTCAAGAGAAGAGAGACAACCATGCTATATGAAGCTACAACCATGACGCATATGAAACACATTATAAACCTTGAATGAGCATAGACTAAACAATATTATTGAGTTTCCTACTATCTGCAATCATATCTAACTATCTAAAAAGTTTATGTTTCTGTATGAGGAAATCGATCAAAGAATTAGAGCAAGAATTTGCTCAAATGCAAGCAAGCTTTCTATTTTGCTTGCAAAAATGGTTCAGAGTTCCTGTGTATTTTTATCTGGAGTCTTCCAATGATAACATATTACATAGCCATAGTATACTTACTAAAATCAGGAAGTTGATTTTGGGACAGTTATAAAAAGCTGTAGAACCTCTTTGTATTTCACAAGTTTTTCATACACTCTTCATGTTTTAATAGTTCTATGAAACTTTATCACACACATAGATTCATATAACTACCACCACAATCAGCATACAGAACTGTTTCATCACCCCCTCATCACTCCCCCACCTAAAACTGTCACCTACTCTTTTATAACCACAGTTTTCCCACAAACCAAGCCCCTAGTTGCTATAATGACAAAAGAATTCATAAATAACATCAATTTAAAAACTCAATGTCATGATTAGATATATATATTAATTAATGAAATTAGCTTTGTGTTGAAAAAAAGCCAGTGACTACTTTCAGTATAATCATTAAATGTTAGGCAGCAATTTCCCTTTTCTAGTCTGAATATTATATAAAAGTTACAAGATGAACACTAAAAAAATCTGCATGCTTCATTTTCAGTGAAATTAGAAGACAGGTAATTCAGACTCCTTTAAAAAGGTAAGGTAAGGTCTGCTATGACAAGTAAGAGTGCCTCCAATTTTTTTGCAATGAACAGCAGCAAATATTGTTTCAGGGAAAGTAGATAGCAGGATGGTCCAGTGACAACAGATCCCAGATAACAATAGCAGCAACAATAATGAAAAACAGCAAAAGTGCACTTTCTTAAGGTAAGGGATCAAACTGAGGCAATCAACTTATACTGTGTACCCAGAGAGCTAATGTTTAATGTTATTTTTAAAAATTTAGAAACCTGGATGCAATTAGTCATTTCCTTTGTTGTTGTTGTTCAGTTGCTAATTCGTCTCCAACTCTTTGTGACCCCATGCACTGCAGCACACCAGACTTCCTGTCCTTCACTATCTCCCACAGTTTGCTCAAATTCATGTCCATTGAGTCAGTAATACCATCCAACCATTTTATGCTCTGTTACCCCCTTCTCCTCTTTCCCAGTATCAGGGTTTTTCCAATGAGTTGGCTCTTTGCATCAGGTGGCCAAAGTATTGGAGCTTCAGTTCAGCATCAGTCCTTCTAATGAATACTCAGGGTTGATTTCCTTTAGAATTGACTGGCTTGATCTCCTGGCAGTCCAAAGAACTCTCAAGAATCTTCTACAGCACCACAATTTGAAAGCATCAATTCTTTGGTGTTTCAGCCTTCTTTAATCACCCCAGAAAAAAATTTTTTTTTAAAATCTAAGCATCTGATTTCCATAGAATAAATATAGCTATCTTGCAAAAGAAAACAAAAAGGAGGCAAGAATAGATCATTTTACAGAGGAATTCTATCTGATACTAAGCAGAAAAGTCTAATGTTTTTAAAACTGTTCTAAAATGCTATTTAAAACTATTTCCAGATACTTTACATGTAGTCTTCACACTACATGTTTCCAATATACATGAATTTCAGTTATTACAGTTTAGTTAAATAACACAATTTCCTCAACAGCAGGGTTAAACTTTCAGTCACCATGATGTATTAACTATGAGTAATTATATAGGTAGAAACTTCATAGGCAGGACTTTAGTCCACAAATCAACATAACAGATATGCACTGTGATCAGTGACCATCATATCCTCTCTTTCAAAGTCTGTTGGTAGTTGGTCAATTGGTCATTATCTGTTACTCATTTCATACACAGACAGCAACTAATGAAACTGGGTTGCTTCCTTATCTCCGAGTGATAAACCTATAAGACATTTCTAGGATTATGGAAAGAAGAAATTGGTGAATAAAGATTTAAGTGTGGCAAAGTCACACCATGGGAATTGATGATGTTAGAGAGGATTGGATGTAATTAGAAGATTTGAAAATAGCAACATTAAAGCAAAGATAGAATGAGATCTAGGTCTGCATGATGTTATGGAACATACCATGTTGAAAAAGTTTGGTAACTATAAAAACCAAGCTAAACTTTCCTGAACATCCTTAGATCTAAAGTGTACTAGGGACTTTGCTGGTGATCCAGTGGTTAAGACTCTATCTTCCACTGCAGGGGGCATGGGTTTGATCCTGGGTTGGGAAACTAAGATCCCATATTCTACTATGATTTAAACATAGCATTTGCGTCTACTTTTAAGTGGAGACTGTATAGAAAATCCCAACCAGTGTAGCTAGGATTTAAGCTAAAAAGCTAGGATTAGTTGCTACATTGAAAGAAAGCAGGGATCATGAGGAGACTGAGAAAAGACTTTTCACAGTCAGTAAAGGCTCATTTTGGTCATCTCAGCAGTCAGTGTGAATTGACTTATGTGAAGTTATCTGGTGAAACTGTTAACACAAATATTTACACTGCTGTGAAATTTGCACCCAGATTCCAAGAATTATTAAGATCATTGTGTAAGGTTTCAGTATGCATGGTAATTTTTACAGTTTCACACTGCAGCATAAAGTGAGGACTGCCTGTGTAAACCTACCCAAAATCATATCCCAATCTATCCCAAATTTCTTATGCAAAAAAGAAATTAACAGACCAATAGACTGATCTCACTTATGAATTTCTGATGCAAAAGATCTTATGTAAATATTAGCAATCAGAAGCCTGCACCATATTAAAAAATATTTTATTATAACCAGTAGGGTTATTCCAGAAATTCGAGGAGCAAGATTTAATATCCAGAAAGCTATTAGCTTAGTAGTTCTTCTCATACTACTACTGCTGCTAAGTCGCTTCAGTCGTGTCCGACTCTGTGAGACCCCATTGACGGCAGCCCACCAGGCTCCCCCGTCCCTGGGATTCTCCAGGCAAGAACACTGGAGTGGGTTGCCAGTTCCTTCTCCAGTGAATGAAAGTGAAAAGTGAAAGTGAAGTCGCTCAGTCGTGTCCGACTCTTAGCAACCCCATGGACTGCAGTGCACCAGGCTCATCCGTCTATGCGATTTTCCAGGCAAGAGTACTGGGGTGGGGTGCCATCGCCTTCTCATTACATATCTGAAAAGAAAAGCATGTATGTTTCATGGCTACTGAAAAGGCAGATGACTCATGACAATAGTTCTTTAGAAGAAACTACAGAAATAGAATTAAATTTATTTCTTAGAATACAAGTCAGCTTTATGCTTAATAAATATGAATTACTTTGCCACTAAAGTCAGAATAAGTCAATAAAATTCACTATCACCACCACGATAAAAGTTATTCTGATGTTAGTACCAACACAATTAGAAAAAGAAAAGGTTGAGTTTGTAAAGAAGGTAAAGCTATTACTGTGTGCAGACAATGTCATATGCTTGGAAATACTCAAGTGAATCAAATAAAAAGCTACCACAGGCAATTAGAGATTTTAATAAAGCAATGAGGGACACAATTAATACATACTTTCAGTAGTTTTCACATATAAAAAAAATAACCATGAGGGACAAATAATGAAAGAAGTGCACTAAAATGACATTTTTGGGGTCTTTCAGAATGGCTGAAATCCCCCAACTTGATATTTTAAAAATCTTTTTAAGTCCATGAGAAAGTAGGCATGCTCCTCTATCACAGATAGGCATAAAACTGTGGCAGTCCCTACAGAAGGCAGTTTCCTAGATAAGAAAACTGTAAACTCTTTGACTCTTTGATCCAACAATCCCACTTCTATCTGCAGATATGCCTCTACATGTTTGAGATGAAGGTACATGTTTATTCATTGAAGAAACATGGTTTGAATCATAGAGAGTTGGCAGACAAAAATGAAAGCAAAGCAAAGAAATGAAAATTGAAATGAAAAAGAAGTTTGGAAAACATGTCCATCGGTAGAATAAATAATAAATTATTGCCTATCCATACAATGAACATTGCAACTAAGAATGAGGCAGTTCTATGTAAGGAATCGCCAAGATATTTTGTCCTGTGAGGAAAGAATTTAGTGCTGAGCAATGTGCCTGCTTTGTTACTGTTGTTTGGTCTGTAAATCATGTCCAACTTTTTTGCAACCCCATGGACTGTCATCCACCAGGCTCCTCTGTCCATGGGATTTCCCAGGCCACAATACTGGAGTGAGTTGCCATTTCTTCTCCAAGGGATCTTCCCAACTCAGGGATCAAACGACATTTCCCGCTTGGCAGGCAGATTCTTAACCACTGTGACATCTGGGAAGCCCTGTAATACCTTTTAGTTATTTACCAAGTGAGCTTATTCCCAATTCAAAAAGAAAAGCCAAGGAAATAAAACATATGTTTAACTTACTCTTTAGTTCAATATTTTAAAATATTATTCATTCATCGTAAAACCATCTCTTCTCTTTCCTGCAAGTAAGTAGGCTCCATTTGCCAATTCGTACATCAGAAGGAACCATGCCATAATGACTCATTAAGACATCACTTCAGTGTACCCTGGTTGCAACCCATGAATTAGCTAAGAATGTAAAACTGTTTCCTGCCTGGGCTTCAGGCCTGGAGAAAGGTGTGAACTTTCCAAGTTGGCCTTAATTTCAAATCCAGAATCTACTATTTCCTAGCAATATGACTGCAGGCAGATTACTTAACCTCTCTTAGCTTCCATTTCCTTCCCCCCCCCCCAAAAGATAATAATACCTTCCCTAGAACGTTGGAAAGATGAAAGGAGTTAATATGTAAAACCCTTGCTAAGGTACAAAACAAATGTGAGTTGCTTTTTCCTTTTTTTCTTTTCCCCATAGGATTTGCCAAATTTAACAAATGATATTCAAAATTAACTGGCTTGAATCAAATAACTGTCCCTAATGCATTCATTAAAAACTTTTATTGTGACTGATGATGACTGAGTGTGAATAGTTCTGATTTAACCCTTAGCCATATCAGATTTTTGCTTTCTCTGGTATTGTGACTAACACTAGAGATACAGCCTACACATGTTCAATCTTGGTAACTAATTGAAATAAACAGCATATTCCTTCATTAAATGTTGACTGATTGCTGGTTTATGGATTTTGTAGGACAAGTTAATTCCATCAAAATAGCTAAATGGACTTTTGTGTGCAGACTCTTTTTCCCCCTGACTAATCAGGATTAATTGTAGTGTATACAGCTATAGACTTTGATTTAGTTACGAGGGCAGCACAAAATGTTATACCTCATAAATGTCATGTTATAATGAATGTAAAGTAGAGATAAATAAGAAATAGATAAAAGCAGATTAAAAGCCAAAGTGGCATTAGCAAGAAGCTTTCTCTTCAAAGACTAATAAATATTCTGAAATATTCTACTTAGGAAAATGAAACCTCAGGTTAGGTCCTTCAGTGGGAACCTGTGATTTATTTGGGAATCCCCATGAACAGATTGCTGAGACTTGTAGAAACTAGTGATGAAACTTACAGCTGTTAAGCTGAGATTTACAGATGAGACATACTGCTTCAAAGTGATAGCACTTGCTCCCCCAGTTAAATTTCTCAAGTATTTTGAAATTTCAAGTCATAAGTGAATAGTTATCTTTGAGAACAATCTCTAAGGAAAATAGTATTACAAGATTTGTGTTTGGTTTAGCATAGTACCTCAATCTGAAAAAGCCAAAGGGCAATTCATGTTGTAATATAAACCAAATGAACAAACTTAAGATTTCTCTTTCTTTCCTCGTTTTGCCTTTGTTGGATGAAGGCACTTTTCACCAAGTTCTGAGAAAAAAAAAATGGCTTTAGAACCACACTGACTGATAATAAGGTCATAAATGTCCCACTTGTCCCTAAAAAAATTATTTTAAAATGGGATATATAGAAAGCAGAAAGGATCAGGGTTATTATTTTCAATTTTATTTGAAAAGAGCCTTCCCTTGCTGTGCATTTACCATTCTTATTAGCCTTTTATAGGGAACTTGTGCCTGCAGTGAAGGTGAATTCTTTAAATCAAATTACAAACAGAAAAGCCAGAGTAAAAGAGGGGGAAAAAAGTCACAGTAAAAATCATGTAAGAGGCATGAAGTCTCTTACAGAGTAGATAGTTGTAAGCATCACTTGTATTTGTATTCTCTTTCAATCTGAAAGCAAAAACCACCAGCTACCTTCACAGATTAAAATGTTAACCCTTTGGAATCACTGGAAGGAAAATTAAACACTATCAGTTTTCTACAGCAAGGGACTGAGCATTTTTCTTTTCCTTCTTCATTGCAACAAATTTTAAATTTTTCCCAATCAAAGAAGAATTCTTTTGAAGACACAGAGTGAGTTGGTTATCCCAGGAATTTGAGGAGCTAATTGGCAGGAGATGGCACCCTTGCTGCTCCCATGATTGGGGGAGTTAACCCTGTAATGGCTTCAGGGGATGGAACCATCTGGTTTTACAGTTCATTACACTTTCACTCCCAGGAGCAACACATTCTATAAGGAGTTGCTCTTTGCTTGCTGAGCAGTTTAGAATAGAAGCTAACAATGGGATTAAATTCATTCTGCGGCCCTGTAGGTTTCCATCCTCAGGATGCCCTCAATTTGAAGAATAGTAACATCAGTTTAGGAGTTGGGGAAATGAGAATGAACAGCAGGCAGAACACATGGGTGTGAAAGCAATCAGAGGATGAATTTGCAAAGAAATAGCCTACTTGGGACAAGGCCAGTAGTCAAAGCCTGAAACACAGCCTCTGCCCAGTGAACGTCAGATTCACAGTGGATCGTTAGAAGACAGTCAACTCTTGGGAAGTGACCAGAATGAAGGGAAGAGCTTTTCCTTGGGAATTCATGAATTTTGGTTAAAGGCTAATTTAGTGGTTTTCTTTCTTCTTCAAAAAAAGAAATATCTTGTAAGTTATGGAGACTTCAGGTACTCTCTTTCTCAGCGTAGGAGCTCTGGAGAGTATACTGTTTACCAAGGGTTTCTGTGTCTGGCTTTGTGCTAAGAGGGTTGGATGCAGTTAACTTTGCATTTAATCCTTACAAAATTTCATGAAATACATTTCACTACCCACATTTTACGAATTAAGGAAATAGTTTTAGAAAGGTTTAGTAACTTGTTCATTGTCAACAAAATAAGTAAAAAGACAGAGCCAAGAGTTTGTATGTCACTATTGAATATTAAATTTAAATTGAAGGAAAAACTGAAGAAATAGATGACAATTTAGTGTCTATGGACAATAGTCAAACCAAGATTGTAAAATGTGGGGGAAAAAAGTACAGGTGACTTAACTGTGGACTTCCTCAGTGGCTTAAATGTGAAGAATCTACCTGCAATGCATAGTATCTCCAAATTCATAAAATCCACAAGGCAATGTTCTGTAGTTATACTATAATTTTACATAGAGAAGAAGAAAAATGGATATAAATTGCATTAAACATGTTTAGTATTAATAAATGATTTTTGTAGTAGGAGAATTTAAGGCTGATAATCCTTAGAAAATTTTAAAAAAATGAAAATATATTATTTTGCTGCAAAGATCTGCATGTAAGGAAGATTTGAGAAGAAATGATCTCTTAATTATTATCTTTTAATTATGAGATGGGCTTTCCTGTTAGCTCATTTGGTAAACAATCCCCCTACAATGCAGGGGTCCACAGTTCGATTCCTGGGTGGAGAAGAGCCACTGGAGAAGGGATAGTCTATCCATTCCGGTATTTTTGGTCTTGGCTTGTGGCTCAGCTGGTAAAGAATCCACCTACAATGTGGGACACCTGGGTTCAATCCCTGAGTTGGGAAGATCCCTTGGAGAAGGGAAAGGCTACCCACTCCAATATTCTGGCCTGGAGAATTCTGTGGACTGTATAGTCCATGGAGTTGCAAATAGTTGGACACGACTGAGTCACTTCCACTTTCACTTTCAATTATGAGGTGGGAAAAGTGGTGAAAGTGAACCATCACATGACCTTCTTCTTGCTTTCTCAGATATGTAGGCAGAGACCTTCAGTCCTCAAGGAAACCTCTAGAAGGATTCCCAGCAAGTTTTGGAAAGTGAGAATCTGGCTGGCTGTCAACAGGGCTTTGAACGTGGAGGGAGAGACAGCTACCAATAGGCATCAGGTTGTCTTTGAATATAGGCAGGAACTAAGATGAAAAAATGATAAGCTATTATATATAAACTGATTTTGGAACAGGGCCCTGATACACACTCAGTGTCATTTACCAAGACAAAGCAAAACACCAACTAAAAACCCAATACACAACTGCAAGTGTTTCCATTCACTAAAACTACAACCAAAATATGTGTTCCTGCCTTTTCACAGCAATCCACCAATTAGCACGATAAATAAGCTGTTGTTAATTACCTTTTAGTGACACTTAAGGATTAATGGTGGGCTTTCAAGGTGGTGCTAGTGGTAAAGAACCCACTTGCCAATGCAGGAGACAGAAAAGACATGGGTTCAATCCCAGGAGATCCTCTGCAGGAGGGCATGGCAACTCACTCCAGTATTCTTGCCTAGAGAATCCTGTGGACAGGGTTGCACAGTCAAGCATGACTGAAGTGACTTAGCCTGAACACACGAATTTCATTATATTCCCAATCATCAGGTGACATGAAATCTCAAACATTTATAAAGAAGAAAACAATCAGGCACAATGAAGAGAGAAAAATTTAAAACTATATTGAAAGAGAATTTAATTTTATGACAGCAGTTAATCGTCTGTTTCCATTTTGTTCAGGTCAGCCTTCCTCTAACCGTGGGCTGTGACAATATTGCTTTGTGTTTTCCATTCTGTAGCTCAGTCTTTTATTGATTTTTGGGAGCCCTGATTCTTTGGATCCCTATAGTTAACTTGTCACTTCTTTATTCTCTCCTAGTTTAAACTTGAGGACCACACCCACCCTTCACATTCACTAGGTGCTAATAAATAGTTTCAGTGTTCCTTAATTTTGTTCAGCCTGGAAAAGGCACATGTTCCCTGAAGATGCTCAATCAAAACAGAAAAGCCAAAGCTTTAGACATGTATTTTCCCTCTACCCAGAATATGCCTGTACCTCCTTTACTATGAAATAGTCTATTTCAATTAGTAACTGACACAGGATTCAAGAACAAATTCCCCCTGTAGAAGGTTCTAGAATTCAGTATTGCTTTGCATCCCTGCCCCCCATAAGCTTTTTCATATTGTTAAGTTTTCTTTACAGTAAATACATTGCAGGCAACTCAGACGTAAAAGAACATTAAAGGAAAAGACATACATTTTGCCCAAGGCACTTTAATTGATCTAAACAAAGGCTGGGATCCAAGCAAATGTACCTTTGGAGATCAGAAGACTGTCGCAGCTGTTGGCAAATAAGTAGGTTTGGGAATTCACACATGGGAAGGCCTGCTATAGGTGCTTAGGCCCCTTGCATTTTGTCAGTGGTTATTGAGAAATCAAAACACTTAAATTCTCATGGAAATTTGCCTGAAGCAGGCATGAACATACTGAGGTGTAAAATAATGATTAGTTCATGACTAGAAGTGTTGCCCTGGGATTTTTTTTGGTCTGTTTTGGATTACCCTTAATGGGAGCAAAGAATACAAAGGATTTTCTCAACAAGTACAGAGTTGTATTTCTCACAGAATATTCAAACTATCTCCTTCCATCAGAACAAGGGCGTGGGTTAGGCAGTGAGGCTAGAGCTCTGTGAAAGGAACAGCTTAAAGCCCCTGGGTTGTAGACTCAGGAAATAAAGTTAAGGCCAGTGAGTGATTCAAAACTTCCCTGAAACTCCTGTGTTTTTCAAAGGACCACAGGCTCAGGGCTGGCAGGACATTCTGCTGGATCTTAGAAGAACTAAAGACTGTGGTGTTACTTCTACCTAAAGTGAAGTGAAACCGCTCAGTCGTGTCTGACTCTTTGTGACCACATGGACTGTAGCCTACTGGCTCCTCTGTCCATGGGATTTTCCGGGCAAAGGTACTGGAGTGGGTTGCCATTTCCTTCTCCAGAGGATCTTCCTGACCCAGGGATCGAACCCAGGTCTACCTGCATTGCAGGCAAACGCTTTACCCTCTGAGCCACTAGGGAAGCTACCTAAGGGAGCCATAATCACCTAATCAAATCAAGCCCAGGTCAGGTTTTATTTTCCGCAAACCCAATTGAGTGATCAATACACAATTCTCCTTTTCTCTTTTTAATCAGTTAGTTGTTGTTGTTTTAGTCATGTCCGACTCTTTGTGACCCAGTGAACTGCAGCCTACCAGGCTCCTCTGTTTATGGGATTTCCCAGGTAAGTATTCTTGGGAATTCACACATGGGGAGGCCTGCTATGGGTGTAATGGGTGTAATTTCAATTAGCAACTGACACAAAATTCAAGAACAAATTCCTTTTCTAAGGGTCTGAAGACAAAATAGAAGGTAAAACAAAATAAAACTTCACAAATTCCTTCTATTCTGATATTGAACCTAATTACCCCTGATTTTTTA
Source organism: Aepyceros melampus (assembly GCA_006408695.1). Classification (NCBI taxonomy): domain Eukaryota; kingdom Metazoa; phylum Chordata; class Mammalia; order Artiodactyla; family Bovidae; genus Aepyceros; species Aepyceros melampus. Next base: position 513,386 of record SJXQ01001847.1, on the reverse strand, counting down.
AGACTATTTATTATTTATTTTTATGTTTTGGCTGTGTTGAGTCTTCATTGCTGCATGTGGACTTTCACTAGTTGCAGCGAGCAGGGTCTACTCTCTAGTTACCATGCACCAACTTATTGTGGTGGCTTCTTTTGGTGGAAAGCATGGGCTCTAAGAAAGGTGGGCTTCAGCAATTGCAGCATGTGGGCTGAATAGTTGTGGCCCATGGGCTTAGTTGCTCTGTAGCTTGTGGGATCTTCTCAGACCAGGGATTGAACCAGTGTCCTTTGCATCCCAAGGCAGATTCTTAACCACTGGACCCCTAGGGAAGCCCAATCCTGATTTTTTGAAAAAGAATTTCTTCTGTCTTTTGTTTAGAAAATTTAGTGGATATATGAGGCTGATTTAAAAAAAAACAAACTCATATTTAGGCAAAGGATCTGAATAGATATTTCTCCAAAGATGATACACAGATGGCCAACAGGCATGTGAAAAGATGCCCAACATCACTAATCATTAGGGAAATGCAAATCAAGATGACAGTGACAAAGACCTCACACACATTAGGACAGCTACTATAAAGAAAAGAAAATAACAAACTTTGTCAAAGATGCAGAGAAATTGGAACCTTTGTATATTGTTGATAGGAATGTAAAATGATACAGTTACTATGGAAAACAGTATGGTCATTCCTCAAATAATTAAAAGTAAAATTATCATATGATTTAGCAATGTCACTTCTGGGTGTATCCAAAAGAACTGAAAGCAGGAGTTGAAGAGATATTATACTCCTATGTTCATGGCATCACATGACTATTCACAAAAGGCAAGAGGAAGAAGCAAACCAAGTGTCCATTAACAGATGAGTGGATAAACAAGAGATGGTATAAACATACAATGGAATAAGGAAGGGAATTCTTAGAAAAGTCAAACTATGAATGAATGTGTCCCAGTGCAAAGCCAAACACAAAAAGGACAAACACTATATGATTCCACTTAGATGACGTGTCTAGAGTAGTCAAATTTATATAAACAGAAAATAAAATGATGGTTGCCAGGGGCTTGGCAGTTGATGCAGAAATGAGGATTTGTTGAATAGGTAGAAAGCTTTGATTTTGCAAGATGAAAATGTTCTGGACTTTGTAAACTCCAGATATAAACATGTAAACATATTTAACATGAACTGTACACTTAAAAATGGTTAAGATGGTAAATTTTATGTTACTTGTTTTTCAACCACAATAAATATATTAATTATCATTAGAGTGTGTTGCTATACAAATGTTTGGCTTATTTATCTAAATAGAAATACTTCTGTTATGAGATGATTTGATATAAACAGGTTGATTTTTTTTCTTGTAATTTTTAGAGCCTTATAGTGCATGCTATTTTCTGTTTAAAGTTACATTTAAGCAATGCTGATAACTATAATTACTGTATTAACATTAAAAAATCATAATAAGATGTTTGTAAACACTACTGATTCTAAGACTGAATTTTTCCTTCTGTAATTCAGCTTTTAGAAAATGAAGAATAATATACTTTAAACAGTGTTTAAATAAATCATAATTAATTTTGTTTCTAGATGCATTGAGTAAGCTGGGCCTGACAATTAAAGAGCTAATTATGTTGAAAATGCAATTCACTTTCCCCCTAGGCTTCTTCAGTTATTTCTGTTCTCTAATTTAGACAGGCAAGTGTTTATTTGCCACTAGGCAACACCTGATAAAAATATTTAAGTACATCCAAGGACAATTATATACCTATGAAGACATGTAAAAAATAGTTTTATGTGAGAAAGATGATTATCTGCTTGAAATTTTGATTTTTTCCTCTTCGATTTTTTTCTATGTCTCCATGACAACCAGTTAACAAAGTTCTTACAATAAATCTAGATTGCATAAAACACTGGTTTTGGAAAAGAAGTTATAGTCAAGCTTTCGCATGGACCCTCTATACCAGGACATGGAGAAACATAACTACATGGTTGTCACTTTCTAGACTGAGAAGTTAGGACATCCTGTTAGAATACTTAATGCTACATGAAATTGAGGTGGTCTAAGTCTTACAGAGAGGTGAAATTTAATATTGGATGTAACACAAGTTTCCCTGGTAGTTCAACTAGTGAGGAACCCACCTGTCACGCGGGTTCGATCCCTGGGTAGGGAAGATCCCCTGGAGAAGGAAATGACAACCCACTTCCATATTCTTGCCTGGGAAATCCCACAAACAGAGGAGCCTGGTGGGCTCCATGAGGTTGCAACGAGTCGGACACAAATGAGCGACTAAGCACGTGACACAGAGCAAGCAAGCTTTCCAGGAGGTGGCTTCACGTCTCTGATTTTTATTCTGTGACAACAGATTAGAGAAGTCCTTTAACTTTTTTGAATTCCAGTTGCTTCAAGCATTCAGTACAGCTAACACCTGTTCTTTCTACTCCTCTAAAATCACTGAAACAATGATAGCAACAATAATACAAGCAAAACTCCTTTGTGTGTCTCCTCAGCAGAAAAGAAAGTTCTGTTGCAAATATGAAGGACTCCTTTCTCTTAGCACAGAGGCAGTGATCTGCTGTGTAGAGCCGTACTTTCAGTGGAATGGCAAGAATTGTTTCTTTCATGGTGTATTACAAAGAAGCTGGCTGTTAAAATATCACAAGCATAAAGAATTTCTTCATAACACTAGTGTAAACTGAATATTTGTATTGTAGTTTCTGAAAGTCAGAACTTCTCATCCTCGTGTTTATACAACTTTAATATAAATGGGCTTAGATCTAGTAAAGCAGGATGAAGAAACACAAAAAATTAAAACACAAGTAAAAACATGCACAAATATATACACACACATCAATATAGGAAGAGGAAAAGAGGCAAAAAAATATATTCTTGAGCAACAGCACTTGATAGCACTCACTAAAGTAGAAAGAAAAGCAGGGAGTTCCTCAAAAGCCAAAAAAAGAACCTATTTTGGTGGCTTCTAATGTGGCTAAGGGGCTTCCCGGTGACGTCATGGTAAAGAATCACCTGCCAATACAGGAGACACAGGTTAAGGAAATTTGATCCCTGGGTCAGGAGGATCCCCTGGAGTAGGAAATGGGAACCCATTCCAGTATTCTTGCCTGGAAAATTCCATGGACAAAGGCGTCTGGTGGGTTGCAGTCCACAGAGTCACAAAAGAGTCAGACACTACTGAGCTACTGAGCACCCAATGTGGCTAAGACTTAATAAGTACAGTTGGGACTGGAAGAGACTAAAAGGATGACACAGCAAGTACACCTACTTTCTGGAAAGACTTAAAATGGCTGTGGACTCAAAGCGCTGCCAATCCAGTGTTAAAGGGATAGTTAAAGGCTTTAATCATCTGCTTTGGTTTGAAATGTATTGCTACTGTATACAGTTTAGATTCTCATAATAAGCTGTCATTTTATCCACAAAATTTAATCCACAAAATTCAGATGTTTAAGAAGGAGATCAAAATTTTTTCCTTCAACTGATATATCTAACATGAGCTCTTATCACACTATGTAGCCATCCCTTCACCAACTTGCAAAATCACCCACTCCCCCTTCCCTGGGCTTGCAGCTATACTATTTCAAGGAGCTTGCATTGTGCCATGCAGTTCCGGAGGACATCTGTTCCAGGTGGCCAACCTCTCTCCACCCTAGCCTTCCCCGCAGCCGCCTTGTTTAGTCTGGTTTTTGTGTGTTTGCCCATGCAGATGGCTGCTGTGACACCCTTTAATCTTGTCCAGAGGCTCCATGGATCATGTGATGACTCAGAGCATGGGCCCCTCTTGAGTGCACACAGTCACTCTGCTATTCTTGTCTGTGTTGAGATCACAGAAGCTCAATGAGGCTTCATTCATATAGCTCTTTATCCTTTCCTGATTACCAGGAAAAAGGAAGTCATCCATTCCTCAGTTCAGTTCAGTTCAGCTACTCAGCTGTGTCCAACTCTTTGCAACGTGATGGACTGCAGCACACCAGGCTTCCGTGTCCATCACCAACTCCCAAAGCTTGCTCAATTCATGTCCACCGAGTCAATGATGCCATCCAACCATCTCCTCCTCTGTCCTCTCCTTTTCCTTGTCTTCAATCTTTCCTAGCATCAGGGTCTTTTCCAATGAGTCATCCTTTGCATCAAGTGGCCAGTAGCTTCAGCTTCAGCATCAGTCCTTTCAATGAATATTCAGGACTGATTTCTTTAGAATTAATTGGTTTGATCTCCTTGCTGTCCAATGGATTCTTAAGAGTATCAAGAGTCTTCTCTAACACCGTAATTAGAAACCATCAATATTTTGGCACTTAGCTTTCTTTATGGTCCAACTCTCACATCATACATGACTACTGGGAAAACCATAGCTTTGACTAGATGGACATTTGTTGGCAAAGTAATGTCTCTACTTTTTAATATGCTGTCTAGGTTGATCAGAGCTTTTCTTCCAAGGAGCAAGTGTCTTTTAATTTCATGGCTGCAGTCACCATCTGCAGTGATTTTGGAGCCCAAGAAAATAAAGTCCGTCACTGTTTCCATTGTTTCCCCAACTATTTGCCGTGAAGTTATGGGACTGGATGCCATGATCTTTGTCTTTTGAATGTTGAGCTTTAAGCCAGCGTTTTCACTCTCCTCCTTCACTTTCATCAAGAGGCTCTTTAGTTCCTCTTTGCTTTCTGCCTAAGGGTGGTGTCATCTGCATGCTGCTGCTGCTGCTGCTAAGTCGCTTCAGTCGTGTCCAACTCTGTGCGACCCCATAGACGGCAGCCCAACAGGCTCCCTTGTCCCTGGGATTCTCCAGGCAAGAACACTGGAGTGGGTTGCCAGTTCCTTCTCCAATGCATGAAAGTGAAAAGTGAAAGTGAAGTCGCTCAGTCGTGTCCGACTCTCAGCGACCCCATGGACTGCAGCCTACCAGGCTCCTCTGTCCATAGGATTTTCCAGGCAAGAGTACTGGAGTGGGGTGCCATTGCTGCATATCTGAGGTTATTTATATTTCTCCCAGCAATCTTGATTCCAGCTTGTGCTTCATCCAGTTCAGCATTTCTTAGATGTATTCTGCATATAAGTTAGATAAGCAAGGTGACAGTATACAGCCTTGATGTATTTCTTTTCCAATTTTGAGCCAGTCTGTTGTTCCATGTCCAGTTCTAACTGTTGCTTCCTGACCTAATTACAGATTTCTCAAGAGGCAGGTCAGGTGGTCTGGTATTCCCATCTCTTGAAGAATTTTCCACAGTCTGTTGTGATCCATACAGTCAAAGGCTTTAGCGTAGTCAATGAAGCAGAAGTAGATGTTTTCCTGGAATTCGCTTTGCTTTTTCTATGATCCCATGGATGTTGGCAATTTGATCTCCGGTTCCTCTGCCTTTTCTAAATCCAGATTGAACATCTGGAAGTTCTCCATTCACATACTGTTGAAGCCTAGCTTGGAGAATTTTAAGCATGTGAATTTTGAGAATTTTGAGCCCTTTGCTATCATGTGAGATGAGTGCAATTGTGTGGTAGCTTGAACATTCTTTGGCATTGCCTTTCTTTGGGATTGGAATGAAAACTGACGATTTCCAGTCCTGTGGCCACTGCTGAGTTTTCATCCACACCTAGTGTAAAGAAATTGAGAAGGCTTCATGGATTTATTTGAACCCAGTCTGACTCAGAAATTTCCCTTTTCTTCACCTCTATCAGGAAAAATGAGGCAAAGGTTCCCTCTCCACTTGTTTTCTACAAAATATCTGGAGTCCTTCTGTCCCTCAAAACAGAAGTCCCTTAAGACTTTGCTCAGCAGAGCATGGATATCTTCACCTCAGACCCCACTATGTCCACTCACTCCTAAATTTCTTTTTCATTTTTCCTTCCCTTCATCTTTTAGAGGTAACTTTTCATCTTGGGGTGGGGAGAGTGGAAAGAATGGAACAGAAAAGTAAAATTTCACTTGAGTTATCTAGTTTCTTTGTGCCTTGAGTATACTTATTGGGTAGATTTTGCCCATAAAAATATGTCCATAAGCTTTTGATCCTCAACAGGCTGTTCTTTGATTCTACAAGTACACTTCCAGAAGCCATCTGTTGCTGCTTTTAGCTGCCTAAATGCCAAAGGTCCACAAGGTACCATAAATATATGGGATATATGTTGGTTAATACTTCAAAATATTATTCCATCACAACACTGAGTTCTCCAACCTGTGGGCAAGCCAACTTTATGTTTTAATGTAATAAATATGGCAGGAAAAATATTAGTTTTATTCATAGGAAATTGCTACTAGTTGACCATTTTGACTAGAACAGTGGAAGAAAATCTCAACACAGAAGTCTGATGTCTAGGATATTTTTTCTCAAGGTCTGGTTCATGTACCATCTGCTTTAGAATACCATGTGATAGATGCCATGGGGAGTAATACATTTATTAAAGTGGTGTTAACTGCACTTTACTCCAAACTTTCTGACCAGAAACTCTAGAAGTGAGGTCTTTGAATTTGTGTTAATATTTAAAGCCAGCCTGCCAGATGATTGGTTATCCTGCCCATATACCAACCTCCTCTTGGAAGTTTTCATTTGGGGACGGTGATAATGAATAGCTACCTGAGCCAGCAGCAGTGAGACGATAGATCTTTCTCAGGGAGCCATCCTTCTGTATCACTGGCCTCAGCCATGGTGGGCTTGTGTAACTTTGTCACGTATTCTCACTAAAAATTTACTTCATATTTTTATGTCATTGCTGAATGAGGGATTCATTTCACTTGCAGGAAAGGAAAACTATTTTTCCTTAGTAAAGCATAGTTTATACTAAAGAAATACACAGCAGAATCAAAGAGAAACTCAAGACTGTCTTCTTAACCATTGTTTGTTTAAACAAATAGGAATGTGTCTACATTTAGCATAAGAGACAAAGAAAAAAATTGAAAATATAAGTTTTATTTCTGTAAAATAATACTAGGATTGGAATTTCTGTCCCTAAAACTGAAATTACTTACATGGCATAAAATAAAAGCTATAACTATTGGTAAAAGGATTTGAGTTTACATTAAGTGATAAAATAATAAAAAGTCTATTATTATTTAAATAACAAATTAGACTTAAGAAATAGACTGCTAACAAATTTTTATATTAAGATTTTTAAAATACAGAAATATAACTAATGGAGAATTTCATATACTTAGCTATTAATTATAAATTGTAGGCTGGGGGTTATATTTACTTGAATTAAATTATGAGCAAGAGAGAAAATCAACATATTACCTGGCACAGCAAACCAAGGTGCTGGGTGAGTTGGCCTCACACCAACAAACAAAAAATGTTGAAGAAATTGGAACTTACAATTAAAATAATGTTGGCAAAAGAAAACTGCCATTTATCATGGATGGGTTATATAACTACTGACTTTAAAGCAACATGTGGCCTCAAAAGAAATAACTTAACCAAGTTTGTTGGTCATTTCAAAAATTTCATTCCAGTATAGTCAGTCTTGATTAACTTTAACCCATCTAACAGGAACCCTTAATTAACTTTTTTCCCCCCTTAAAAAGCTGGAAAAAAAAAATAAGGCAGCATACAAAAAATAAGCTTATAACAAAACTTTACTTTAAAAGCTTTCAGTAAGAACTTTCAGAGAGTATTCTCACATCTGCACCTATTCAGAAAACAACTTTCCAACCTACTAGTCTCTTTACCATACAATTTTATATATGCCCTAAATATGTAAACTTTAAAAAAATCTGTCATATTTAATATAACCTACTTCCTAAGGCAACAAAGTAAACCAATCTTCAATATGGAAAAAAAAAAATATCAAGAATTCTCTTATTTGCAGTTAATGAGAACACTGAATTAATCTGGAATAATCCATTTACAGAACATTTCTATTTATTAAATTTCAGCTTTAATAATGGAATTTTAGCTTAATTACTAAACAGAGTTTCAGTTTAATAACTGTTAACTCTGAGATAGGTGCCAAGAAGAACAACAAAAGGTGATCTAGACAATGGATACTTAGCCTGGGTGTCCAAAGCCTCTGGCCCTGAGCGCATTAACTAAAGGACCTTTAGGATACTGTCAAGCGTATTGCTGAAATGAGGGATCATGGAATCCAAAGGGAATAAGGCCCTTGGGACATGGATTGGAAAGAGTGAAGGAATCACAAAGCTGGAGGACTCAATTCACATCCAGTGCTCATGGTGGGACCTGCAAGTGGAGGTAGGAAAGGGATGATCTGAATGGGCTCGTTTGACTGAGGGGTTTGGGAAGTGGAACAATTAGGGGTAAGGATGAGATCAAAATGGCATCACATGTACCTCAGGAAACTGGGAAGAGTGAAGAATGATGAATGAGAAAACTTCAAAACCACCTCATATTAATCTGTTCTTGAGATATTTAAGTGCTCAAGGGCATATGTCCACATCCACGCATCCAGAGCAATAAGGGATAGGCCAGCTTGGCAGCTTGCCAGGCTTTAACCTATAAAAGTTGTTAAATCATTGTTGGAACACTAATCATCGGGCATGTAAGGGTGTTAAGGATTTCCTATCAACTGTAACACTTCTCAGGAGGCAGGGCAGTGGGAGGAGGTTCTCCCAGCCTCCTCTCCCCTGAGAGGCTATGAGCTAGTAATCTATTATAATCAGCTGGTAAACATTCAGCAATCTATTGACATTTCCAGAGGGAGTTAGATCAATTTAACTACATTTTGCTGAAGGAGGCATCCAAGTTTGGGGTCAGGATTTCTTCAGAAAAAGTAGAGGAAAGGAAGAATGTGCCCATAAACTCTTACCCCTTCTGGTGTTTAAAATTATTAGTTTTAAGGATCACCAAAAACAGAAGATGAGATGGTTGGATGACATCACCAATTCAATGGACATGAATCTAAGCAAACTCTGGGAGGTAGTGAAGGACAGGGAAGCCCAGCGTGCTGCAGTCCATGGGGTCACAAAGTGTCGGACAGGACTGAGTGACTCAACAACAACAATGAAAAATTCTATGCTGGCTCCCGTCCTCAGCCCTGTCAACATTTGTTTTATACCAACAATGTTTCTGGATTATGTTGTCTCCCTCTAGGTCATTCTCTCTGAAAAGTACTTAAATTGAGTTCCCAGGGAAAATCAGATATTCACTAATATCCTAGTGAATATATGAGAAGGCCCAGTTCTGAAGGCTCTGGAGAAGGTGAGAAATGTGGGATTACTCTGGAAGGCATTTCTGCCACCTCTTCGGACAGAGAATGTAGATTTCCCAGGGAGCACTTCATCAACAGTCTTCAAAGCCAGCAAACTGAAGCAGACTATGGTAGGAAAGAAGGGCTTTTGCTTTTAATCCTCTCGTCCTTCTTAGTTCTTAATGAGAAATAGATGGCATCACCCTTCAGACTAATGTGAAAACACCATTTTAACTTCTTTTCCAAGTTTGGGTTTTCCTAATCTACAACTTTTGTTTAACTTTTGCTTTTCTGCTTTTGACTTCCTCTACATTTCTTTCTTTCTTTTTTTTTAAGGTCAGACTACCTGTATAAGACTCCTATCTAATCATCTTACCACATCCGTGTTTAAGCAACAAAGTCTAAGCATACTGTTTGTCTAAGTTGTGTCATAAAAATATATCTCTGTTTTCTCTTGAGGCAGCTGTGATTATTAAGGAGAAGTTTGAGCTTGGAGTAAAAAGTACAGGCTTGACTCTCAGTTCCTATTACTACCATTGGCATGAATGTGGGACATTTTGTAACTTGTTTTTATATTTGACCACCTGATGCGAAGAGCTGACTCATTTGAAAATACCCTGATGCTGGGAACGACTGAGGGCAGGAGAAGGGGATGACAGAGGATGAGATGGCTGGATGGCATCACTGACTTGATGGACACGAGTTTGGGTAAACTCTGGGAGCTGGTGATGGACAGGGAGGCCTGGCATGTGCGATTCACAGAGCATGGGGTCACAGAGTCAGACACGATTGATCGACTGAACTGAACTGAACTGAACTGATCACTTGGAAAAGAAAAGTGGCAAAATATTGTTGACAGCCACTGAAGAAGTTAGGCATTCAAAAATATCCATGATGTAGAAGTGTTCCTTAAATTATTTTTTTTCTCATTTTATACAGTGAATTTAGAGAACTTACTTGCTTTTCTCATTTTATGTGATATTAATCACATTGTGTGCACGTAATAGCTAGAGTCTTTATCCAGTAATAGAGATTGAGATGATATGGGTCTTGTGCAAATGAGCCTAGACGAGGGAGGATGATTCACCTTGCCATCCAAGGGTCACCAGTTCGATTCCTGCTCCGGGAAGTTCCCACATGTTGTGAGCAACAGTCCATGCACCACAGCTACTAAGTCAGCACTCTAAAGCCTGGAAGCTGTAACTACTGAGCCCAGTGCTACAACTGCTGAAACCTGTGTGCCCTAGAGCCTGTGCTCTACAACAAAAGAAGCCACTGCAACGAGAAGCCTGCACACCGCAAGCAGAGAAACCTGTGTGCAGCAATGAAGATCCACCACAGTCAAAAATTAAAATCAAATATATCTTTAAAAAAAAAGAGAGAGAATGATATGGCTTGAGAGAGGGATTTGCAAACAGGACTTTTGGGGAAAAGATGGAATGTATGGGAACTTAGGTAGATTTGTGTGCAGGAAAAGAGAAGTAACGAGAGAGAGACCGAGATAGAGACAGTCAAAGGAGTGATGTGACTGGGAAGCTAGAGAAGATACAGTTGGTGTGTTCAAGGTGTGTTCCTGACCTGGAGAGAGGCAATCAATGGACCTGCTGTTTGTGAAGCTCTTGCCAAGCTCTTCCCAGGGAACACCATCTGGGCTCAGCCCTAGGGTAACTACACTGGATGATGCTACCCACTTGCCTAGTGCAAGTGCTTACAAATGCCAGTTGTTCCCTGTGTTAGACCACACAAGACAGCATGAGTACTGTCAATTTATTATTATTTTTTCCTCCAAAAGGGAGAAACCAAAGTCTGGGAAACGTCCTAGTCCAATGAAGCTGCTGAAATGCTTTTAAAGAAAAGTGTGCATATTGTGTCTTCAGCTATTTCTGGCACATAGAAAATATTATCTTTTACTGGTGATTAAGTTTGCTATTAGCAAAATATCTATAAAGTACATGTCATGGAAAGATGTGGAATAATCTGCACTGACACTAATGAAAAGGTTTCCTTTCTCCCAGATCATCTGCCTTTACTCAGCATTTGTGAGTACAAAGATATGAAATATCTTTTTATTTTTATTTTTCTTGATGACACTCAAATATGCTTGAAAGCATCAGATTTCAAAGTATGGCAATTCCACAAATATTCTGAGCAACGACAACTTGAAAAAAAGAGTATGTAGTTTTGCAACATGATTACTATAAAGAAAAACAATCTTTTGAATATTTAGTTTCTACCTTGTTCATTGAAGAAGTGGTACTATACAAGGCCTGATACTTAGCATTCAGTACAAACTAGTTGCATGAAATGAAAATATCATTTCCTTATAACTGTACTTCAGTTTTCCCTCCCTCCCTCTCTCTCCCTTCTTTTTTCCTTACAAATTATTCACTCTTGCAATTTTGCACTTTCCTGCTGCAAACATGGCTCTAGTGGGAGACAGAGAAGTCTGACTCTAGGTTTGTAAAGCTTTGGTCCTTTTGAATTAAACCTTTTTTGGATACTCAGCTTGATCTATTGATACATTTCCACTTTAACTGATGCCTTTTGTTTCTGCAGAGAAATAAAATGAATTGGAGATATTTCGTTTTATCTAAAGATTTATTATGACGAACCAACTCACTCAATTTTGGAGGCTAAAAAGTCTCAAGATTTGCCATCTGCAAGCTGGAGATACAGAAAAGCCAGGGGCATGGTTCCAGTCCAAATCTGAAGGCTTGAAAACTGGGGGAGCTGGCAGTTTTAAGTCTCAGTCTGGAATAGGAGACAACAAAGACTGAGGTCACACCTTAAGCAGCAAGGCAGAGAGGCAAATTCTCCCTTCCTCTGACTTTTATTTTATTTAAGCCCTCAATGGATTGGGTGGTGCCAACCCGTAGTGGGGAAGGCCATTCACTTTACTCAGTTTACTGATTCCAATGCTCATCTCATCTGGAGACACCCTCACAGATACACCTCAAAATATTTAACTGAATATCTGGGCACTCAATGGCCCAATCAAGTTGACATATAAAATTAACCTTCACACTTTCCTAGTTCTGGGTCAGTCCCACACAATCCTGCATCCTGACTTGGCTCCTGAAATTCCAACCTACCATAGTTGTAGTTACTTCTCCCATTTTCCTGGGTCAGAATTTAAAGGACACTGAAGGTACAATTCACTGGGGCTATTAAAACCATTCATATCAGATAGAGACTTGCCCCCATGTTCCAGGACTCCAACCCAATCAAAACTGAGTCTTCCAACTGAGATCACAAACCGGATTTCAGCACCTAATGAAGCTCAGGTTCTTGATGTCTCATTGCAAAGAATTTAGTGAGAGACAAAGTGATAAGTAAGAAGTAGATTTGTTTAGCGAAAACACACTTCATAGACAGAGTGTGGGCCACCACAGAAAGTGAGTGCAGCCTCAAAATGTGGTGTGGTAGCTTTTATGGGCTGGGTAATTCCATAGGCTAGGGTGACCGAGGATGAGATGGTTGGATGGCATCACTGACTCAATGGACTGAGTTTGAGGAAACTCCAGGAGATAGTGAAAGAAAGGGAAGCCTGGCATGCTGCAGTCCATGGGGTCACAAAGAGTTGTATGTAACTTAGCAACTGAACAACAGTAACAATGAGTAGGAAGCAAAAGTGTTAATTGCTCAGTCATGTCCAATTCTTTGTGACTCCATGAACTGTAGCCTGCCATGGATCTCTGTTCATGGGATTCTCCAGGCAAGAATACTGGGATGGGTAGCCATTCCCTTCTCCAGAGGATCTTCCTGACTCAGGGATGGAACGCAGGTCTCCTGCACCTGCAATGTGGATACAGCATGTGCAACTGAGCCACAAACAACTCTATGAGTGGGAGGACTATTTCAAATATTTTGGGGAGGGGCATAGATTTCTAGGAATTGGGCCACCACCCACTTTCTGGTCTATGATGGCTGGCCTAGAATCCCATGAAAAGAGGAGCCTGGTGGGCTGTAGTCATAGGTGGCAAAGAGTTGGACACAACTGAGGTCGCATGCACTTGGAACTGTGATGGCACCCCTGAGTGTGTCATTAGCTTGCTGACTTGTTACAGTGAGCCTATAGTGAGGATCAATGTCTAGTCAAAGGTGACTTGTCTGCCATCTTGGACCCATTTGATTCTCATGTTTATGTTGGCTATGTCATTCTTTCAAAGGTTGTGCCCTGCCCCCTTCCCTCCTGTTTCACTACCACTTCTATTTTGTGGACATACTCCAAATTAACTATAAATTTGCTAATTTTGAGCAATAAGATTATACCATTGACTCATATTAAACTTGTGATTACATAAACATCCAAATTTCTTTTTGCCAGTATAAGTATTGTACATAAGTTTTAAAAAATGATAATTTATAGAACTATTATGACAGGGAATATTAATAAATAATATTTAACTGAACTTATTTAATGCTATCATTCAATTTTTTAGCCTATAAACCTCAATGAACTAAGATCATACTTTGTTATTGATGGAGCCTTTGTTAAAATCTAGTTTTCTAACTTAATATGCTTTATGGACTATGTAGCAGACTTTGAAACTTGCTTCCACTTTCTCTCTCAGTGTCTGCATTCAGGGAGAGGTACCAGTTTCCATAAGAAGCATTCTGGAATAGTGGTTACAGCCATGGGCTGTGGAGTCAAATCAAACAGATTTCAACCTTGCCATTTGCTGGTTGTATGATGCTGGGTATCCGAGTTAAAGCTGATTTAACCACAACATAGTAAGACATATAATATGTTTTTACAGAGATCAATTGAAATAAAGTTCAGCACCTAATATACAGGGAACAATACAATGTTGCTGCTGCTGCTGCTGCTAAGTCACTTCAGTCATGTCCGACTCTGTGTGACACCGTAGACGGCAGCCCACCAGGCTCCCCCATCCCTGGGATTCTCCAGGCAAGAACACTGGAGTGGGTTGCCATTTCCCTCTCCAATGCATGAAAGTGAAAAGTGAAAGTGAAGTCGCTCAGTTTTGTCCGACTCTTCGCGACCTCATGGACTGCAGTCCACCAGGCTCCTCCGTCCATGGGATTTTCCAGGCAAGACTACTGGAGTGGGGTGCCATCGCTTTCTCGTTCAGCTCAGTTCAGTTCAGTCACTCAGTTGTGTCCGACTCTTTGCCACCCCATGAATCGCAGCACGCCAGGTCTCCCTTCCATCACCAACTCCTGGAGTTCACTCAAACTCACATCCATCGAGTCGGTGATGCCATCCAGCCATCTCATCCTCTGTTGTCCCCTTCTCCTCCTGTTCCCAATCCCTCCCAGCATCAGAGTCTTTTCCAATGAGTCAGCGCTTTGCATGAGGTGGCCAAAGTACTGGAGTTTCAGCTGTAGCTTCATTCCTTCCAAAGAACACCAAGGCCTGATCTCCTTTAGAATGGACTGGTTGGATCTCCTTGAACTCCAAGGGACTCTCAAGAGTCTTCTCCAACATCAGAGTTCAAAAGTTAGCCATTATTATATGCATCATCTACAAGTTTAGTAAACATTTCAACTACAAACTCACCTAAATTCTATTGAATAAGATAAAACAAGGGGCGTATGATTATTGTTGCTGTTGTTCAGTTGCTAAGTCGTGTCTGACTCTGCAATCCCATGAACTGCAGCACGCCAGGCTTCTCTGTCCATCACTATCTCCCTGAGTTTGCTCAAATTCATGTTCCTTGTGTCAGTGATGCCATCCAACCACTTCATCCTCTGTCATTCCATTTCTTTCTCCTCTTGCCCTCAATTTTTTCCAGCACTAGAGTCTTTTCCAATGAGTCAACTCTTACCATCAGGTGGCCAAAGTATTGGAGCTTCAGTTTCAACATCAATCAATGGACTATTCCAATGTTCAATTCATTGGAATAGTCCAATGAATATTTAGAGTTGATTTTCTTTAGGATTTACTGGTTTGATATTCTTGCTGTCCAAGCGACCCTCAAGAGTCTTCTCCAGCACCACAGTTCAAAAGCATCAGTTCTTCAGTCCTTAGTCTTCTTTATGGTCCCACTCTCACATCCATACATGACTACTGGGAAAACCATAGGTTTGACTAGATGGATCTTTGCCAGCAAAGTTATGTCTCTGCTTTTTAATACACTGTTAGGTTTGTCATAGCTATTCTTCCAAGGAGCAGGCGTGTTTTAATTTCATGGCTGCAGTCACCATCCACATGATTTTGGGGCCCAAAAAATAATCTGTCCCTGTCTCCATTGTTTCCCCAAATATTTGCCATGAAGTGATAAGACTAGATGCCAAGATCTTAGTTTTTTGAACTTTGAGTTTTAAGCCAGCTTTTCCATTCTCCTCTTCCACTTTCATCAAGAGGCTCTTTAGTTCCTCTTCACTTTCTGCCATTACTCATGGCTGATTCATGTCGATGTATAGCAAAATGAATACAGTACTGTAAAGTAAAACAAACTAAAAAAATAAAAATTATTTAAAAAAAAAAGCTGACTTAAAACTCAGCATTCAAAAAATGAAAAAAAAAAAAGTGGTACCATCGGTATCATCTGTATATCAGATGTTGTTATTTCTCCTGGCAGTCTTAACTCCAGCTTGTAATTATAGTTTTCAGTAAAACATTCCTTTCTGTTTAACATAGAAGGACGAATGTGACTATGCCTAGCTATCATAACTCACAAAATCTTTTTCATAATTATACCATTTAGCTGTTTATCAATTCATCTGTAGGTGGACTTAGATGTATTGGACTCTTTGAGACTTCATGGACTGTAACCCGCCAGACTCCTCTGTCCATGGGATTTCCCAGGCAACTACACTGGAGTGGGTTGCCATTTCCTTCTCCAGGGGATCTTCCTGACCCAGGGATCAAACCTGTATCTCTTGTGTCTCCTGCATTGGCAGGTGAATTCTTTACCACTAGTGCTACCTGGGAAGCTTATTTTTGTTTAAGTGATATACAGTAGCTGGCACTAAGATATAGTTATCTGAATGCCAATAAAATCTAGTATAATATATAGAACAAAAGCAACAAAAATCCAGAATTCATTACTATTGTCAAAAATTTAAATTATATTTTACAGCATAAATCACAGAAAACAGATAAAAAATAATTTCAATGATATTTATTCCACTTTCATTTTTATTTCACTAAAATAATTTTTAGACTATCTATTTAGTTTTTTGTGTTCACGTAAAGTGTCCAGTAAAAACGTTTATACAGATCCAACTGGGAAATTTACACAGCTTGTGATATGCTGTGTTGTGCTTGCTTTAGTCATGTCCAACTCACTGTGACCCCATGGACCGTAGCCCACTAGGCTCTTCTGTCCATGAGATTCTCCAGGCAAAAATACTGAAGTGGGTTGCCATTCCCTTCACCCGGGGATCTTCCCAACCCAGGGATCAAACCCACATTTGCTACATTGCAGGCAGATTCTTTACCGCTGAGCCACCAGGGAAGGCCCTTACCTAGCTATATGCTTTGTCAATAATCACATATGGAGGAAATTCTTATTATAGAACTAAGGTTTCCTAGGCTTTATTGGGGGCTTCCTGGTATTAAAGAATCGGCCTGTGATATAGGAGACCTGGGTTCGATCGCTGTGTCAGGAGGATCCCCTGAAGAAGGAAATGGCAACTCACTCCGGTATTCTTGCCTGGGAAATCCCATGGACAGAGGAGCCTGGTGGGCTACAGTCCACGGCATCTCAAAGAGCCAGACACGACTGAGCACTTCCAGGCTTTATATATAAAACAGTATAGTATATTGTAATTTTTCAAAAACTACTTTACTGAGGTATGGTTGACATACAAAAAGGTGTACATATTTAATGGACACAAACTGATGAGTCTGGAGATTTCTGTTTCTTGTCTTTTGAAGCATTTGGCTAATTCTAAAACAAATGCCAAGGAAAATATAGAAAGTTTATACCCTTTCACTGCAAATGCTGAAAAATAGAATCAGGCAATGTACTTTTAAGGACTTTGAAAAAACATGCAGATATACATTCTTTTTTTTTTTTCATTTAATAATTCATTGCTTTTAAGCACCCGTGCACTCTAGGTACTATTCTAATTACTGTAAACATAAGTAAATGAAACAAAGTCCCTGCCCTCATGGAGTATATACTCCAGGAGAGGCACAGCAATAAACAAATCACTCAACAAAACAATAAAAAGCACAATATAATGATATATACTATAAGGAACAGTGAAGAAAGGTGAGGGGAGTATCGTGTCTTGGTAGGATCTTTATTTAGAATGGTAAGAAAGACATCTCATGTAAAATGATATTTGAGTAGAAAATTGAAAAAGAAGTAATTGTTTGAGACACACAAATAATTTGAAAAAAAAAAAAAGCATACTGGTCAGATGGAAAGAAAAGATGCAAAGTCCTTGAGGTAGGAGTGTGCTTGCTGTGTTTTACACACAAGAGGTCTTTCTAGGTAATAGTACAGAAAGTCAGAGAAAAAGAAGCAAAAGATTAACTTCAAAGTTCATGCATCAGTGGATGGGATTGTAGCAACAGGTCATGTAGGGTCTTGGAGGTCCAAGTAAGGGCTTGGTCACTTGCTCTTTTTGAATGGTTTTGAGTCAAGAAGAGACATGATTTAATTTATGTGTTAAAAGAATAACTCTCATTGTTGAAATATCTCTCAGTGTTGAAAAGTAAACTGAAACAGGGAGATCAGTTAGAAGGCCTTTGCCACAATCTAGGTGTGTGATGATGGCAATCAGTGGAGATCTTTGAGAAGTGACTGGATTCTGATATATTTATTCTGGATGTTATGTGGAGCAACTGACTGGTTTAGAAGACTAGTTAAATCAGAAAAAGCAAATCTACCAGGTGTTAGGAAATCATATGACATCTCCAATGGGAAACTTCTGAAATTATTATTGAATTTTAACTCAATATCATGCAATTTGATGAATGTATAATTAAATATAAGATCACTGACTATTTAAGCAGACACAGAGCTAGTCATAGCAGAACACCAGGGGGACATGGCAGAAACATACACTCACCCATTTATACAAACTGTTGTTACTCTAGAGCCCACATTCATCATGTTTTCAATGTAGAGACACATCACAGTAATGTTATTAAGATAAACTCAACATAATTCTGTATGGAAAAGATATTTCCACTTATCAAACTGGACCTATTTTGGAAGGAATAAACATGTAGATGATGTCATGCAATTAGCGTTTACTTCTGTATTTTGTTGTTATTGTTTAGTCACTAAGTCATGTCAGATTCTTTTGCAACCACATGGACTGTAGCCCACCGGCTCCTCTGTCCATGGGATTTCCCAGGCAAGAATACTGGAGTGGGTTGCCATTCCCTTCTCGGGGATCTTCCTGACCCAGGGATCTCGTGCATTGGCAGGCAGATTCTTTACCTCTGAGCCATCAGGGACGTCCTTACTTCTGTATAATAAATCACTATTGAAATGAGACTGCATCAGTAGTGACTCCTGTGATCCCATGGACTATAGCTCACCCAACCTGGTGGCTCAGATAGTATAGAATGTGCCTGCAATGTGGGGGACCTGGGTTCGATCCCTGGGTTGGGAAGATCCCCTGGAGGAGGGCATGGCAACCCACTCCAGCATTCTGGCCTGGAGAATCCACTTGGACAGAGGAGCCTGGCAGGCTACAGTCCATGGGGTCACAAAGATTCGGACACGACTGAGACTAAACACAATTGAAATGAGAGAGAGAGAGAGTTTGACATAGTTATGCAACAGACCCAGAGTGAATGACAAAAGTAATCTGGCTGATGCAAACCTAATATTTGCTCTTCTCTACCTTGGTTATAGAACTGATTTTTAGCTGAACACATGATTGTCTGCAATAAAGAATAGTTTTCACCCTCAGTTCAGTCAGTCAGTTCAGTCGCTCAGTCGCTCAGTCGTGTCTGACTCTTTGTGACCCCAGGAATCGTAGCACACCAGGCCTCCCTGTCCATCACCAACTCCCGGAGTTCACCCAGACTCACGTCCATCGAGTCAGTGATGCCATCCAGCCACCTCATTCTCTGTCATCCCTTTCTCCTCCTGCCCCCAATCCCTCCCAGCATCAGAGTCTTTTCCAATGAGTCAACTCTTTGCATGAGGTGGCCAAAGTACTGGAGTTTCAGCTTTAGCATCATTCCTTCCAAAGAAATCCCAGGGCTGATCTCCTTTAGAATGGACTGGTTTTCACCCTCAGCTACAGTTAAATATCAATATGGGACTTAATTTTTTTTATATGGAATGTAAACAGAAATTGTGAGCAACTTCTGAAAAGTGCCCTTAAATAAAAGCAAATGTCTTTCATTGTTGATTTTTCTTTCCTGCTGGCTAAAACTAAATGTGACTGCTGGAGCTTGAGTAACTATTTCAAGGCATAAAATGGAAGCCACTTGTTGAGAACAGGAAGCAACAAGAAGCAAAGAGGCAGGTTCCTTAACACTAGCACCAGCTGGGAAGAGCCTTGCTGCTGCTAAGTCACTTCAGTCGTGTCCGACTCTGTGCTACCCCATAGACAGCAGCCCACCAGGCTCCCCCGTCCCTGGGATTCTCCAGGCAAGAACACTGGAGTGGGTTGTCATTTCCTTCTCCAATGCATGAAAGTGAAAAGTGAAAGTGAAGTCGCTCAGTCGTGTCTGACCCTCAGCGACCCCATGGACTGCAGCCTACCAGGCTCCTCCATCCATGGGATTTTCCAGTCAAGAGTACTGGAGTGGGGTGCCAATGCCTTCTTGGATAAAAAGCCTTATGTACTGGTAACTGTGGGCCAGGACTGCTTACATCCAAATTGGGACTTCTATTTTCTATCTTGGCTTCCTCTGGCAGCTCAGTCGTTAAAGAGTCGGAACGCAATGCAGAAGGCCTGGTTCGATCCTTGAATCAGAAAGATACCCCTGAAGAAGGAAATGGCAACCCACTCCAGTATTCTTGCCTGGAGAATTCCATGGACAGAGGAGCCTGGTGGGCTACAGTCCATGGGGTCACAAACAGTCAGACACGACTAAGTGACTAACTTTCTCTTTCAACTTTCATCTTGTTCAAGCTGCTGCTATTTTGAACTTTATATCCCTTGTAGCTGAATCTAATCTTACTTGATAGAGACTGCCTCATTAAAGAATTAAAATTTTCCATGGAGCAGTCTTAGGACTGACTATTCTTTTAATATTTTAAATTGAGTTTGGTCTATTCTGTGAAATCTTAAAAGATTCCAATTTTGTAAAATAAAATGCTCTTTGTAAATTAAAAATTCAGTATAGATCAATGATAAACTCTTTAGTGTAAGTTAAAAAGAACTATAATATAAAGTATTCTGATAAAACGGATGTTGATTCATCAGTCATCATCCCAGAAGACTTCATAACCAGTTGTGGTTGACTTTAAAATACCCCGTCTAGTAACTAAAGGGTTTGGGGCTCTACATTGTGAATTCCAGCTTTGTAATTAGTATCTTCTTTAGTGAGCATACATTCAAAGGGTAAATATGCTTTCTTAGATCCATAACTGGCACACTAATAGAGTCAATTATGTTTATTTTTCCTGTTTCTAAGGAGATTTCATCTAATTTTTTCTTTTCCATTATCTCTGAACTTTTGAGTCCAAAGATTAAAGGTCGTGAAAAATTCATTTAGCTCATTCATAATAGTTCTCTTAAGGTATAAAGATGTCAGCTGCACAACCACATTTTAAGGTAAAAATATTACAGTGTTTTAAAATAATTAAATTTGAGAGGGAAAAGGAAAAACAACTTTTCTTGCTATCTTTGGACTATTTCTTAAAAAAAAAAGTGGAAAGATTAACTATTGAATAATCTGGTTCCTAGTTCTCATCTGTATTTCTAGATGAAAGGGCTTGATACATTTGAATAACCAATAAGTTTCTCATGCTTATTCTTAGTAAGCATTTGAGGCTATTCCCACAATTCCATTTACAACCCCATAATTAAAAATCTAGATGAAAAGAAAACCTTCACTATAAATATACCCACTTCTTTCTGTATGCCTTGGGTTGCAATTTTTCCATTAAATGATGTGGAAGATTTGAGTTAGAGGGCATGAAAGCCTCATGACTTTGAAATTACCGTAAGTATTGTAACTGGTGACTGTAATTAGAAGATAAATGCCAGGTAATAAAAATGTAAACATAGGACAATTTCTGCTGTTAAATTAGAATTTGAGCTATGCTGTCTATAATCTCTTTTGGATCGACTATATTAGCCAAGAACTTTGAGAAAACTTTATTATTCTATTATTCTGTCTCATGTGCATCCCACAATTCCAAATTTAAACAAAGGCACCCAACAAACTTCAGCATAGAGTTCAGTAACATGAAATCACAGTAACTCTTATGGTTAAAACAAAATTGTTAACAATAGTGCAATAAAATTCATAGCACTAAATAGGAAATGATTTCCATCTAAAGTATGTGATCTATATTATGTCAAAGAATCATGTAAGTTAATATAATACAGTTGAAATTATTGGAGAATAAAGTTTGGCAGTACACATTGGCTGTACTAAAAGGGAATGAGCCTTAGATCACATGACAGCCTAGAGCAGAGACTTGTCAGAAAGACCTTGTTCAACTTTTGGCTTTAATATTTACTGATTTTAATATCTTGTGAAAGCAACTTAACTTTAAGCTTTCAGTTCAGTTCAGTCACTAGGCCGTGTCCCCCCAGACTTTAAGCTTTAGTTTGGTCACACTTTGTGACCCCCCCCCAGACTTTAAGCTTTAGTCCTCATACATAAAATTTTCTATATCATGAGTATATATATGTGCTCACTCCTGTCTGACTGTGACCTTGTAGACTTTAGCCTGCTAGCCCGTCCATGGAATTCTCCAGGCAAGAATACTGGAGTGGGTTGCCACGTCCTCCTCCAGGGGAATCTTCCCAACCCAGGAATCGAACTCAGGTCTCCCACATTGCAGGTGGGTTCTTTACTGTGTGAGGTAGTATGCCACTAATTTAGTTTAGGATTCACCATCAATTTGAAAGCAGATTTGTTGGAAAAATTGAAACATTATTATATCAAATATATACATGTGAATTGCAAGACATGATTCTGAAATGCTGAAATTGTAAAATATGTCTCAGACTCTAGGAAATATGCTAAGAAACATTTGCATTTGAGGATGCTTTCAGTTCTTATTTACTTTCAGGATTTCCTATACCCCTAGTTTTCAGCACTACAACATCAGTATCCATCAGTTCAGTTCAGTTTAGTTCAGTCGCGCAGTCGTGTCCGACTCTTTGCGACCCCATGAATCGCAGCATGCCAGGCCTTCCTGTCCATCACCAACTCCCGGAGTTCACTCAGACTCACATCCACTGAGTCCGTGATGCCATCCAGCCATCTTATCCTTGTCGTCCCCTTCTCCTCCTGCCCCCAATCCCTCCCAGCATCAGGGTCTTTTCCAATGAGTCAACTCTTCGCATGTGGTCGCCAAAGTACTGGAGCTTCAGCTTTAGCATCAGTCCTCCCAAAGAAATCCCAGGGCTGATCTCCTTCAGAATGGACTGGTTGGATCTTCTTGCAGTCCAAGGGACTGTCAAGAGTCTTCTCCAACATCACACTTCAAAAGTATCAATTCTTTGGCGCTCAGCTTTCTTCACAGTCCAACTCTCACATCCATACATGACTACAGGAAAAACCATAGCCTTGACTAGATGGACCTTAGTCGGCAAAGTAATGTCTCTGCTTTTGAATATACTATCTAGGCTGGTCATAACTTTTCTTCCAAGGAGTAAGCATTTTTTAATTTCATGGCTGCAGTCACCATTTGCAGTGATTTTGGAGCCCCCCAAAATAAAGTCTGACACTGTTTCCACTGTTTCCCCATCTATTTCCCATGAAGTGATGGGACCAAATGCCATGATCTTCGTTTTCTTAATGTTGAGCTTTAAGCCAACTTTTTCTCTCTCCTCTTTCACTTTCATCAAGAGGCTTTTTAGTTCCTCTTCACTTTCTGCCATAAGGGTGGTGTCATCTGCATATATGAGGTTATTGATATTTCTCCCAGCAATCTTGATTCCAGCTTGTGTTTAAAAGTGTGATAATCTAATAAAAGGTGATAAATAATATTTATAGAAAATAATTTCAATTTTAAACTTTAAAACAATGTAGACTGAATAAAAGGAAGAAGACTATAGAGTTGCTTTTTTTTTCCTTTGAAGCAGTGAATTATTATTTTATGAGTATGCACAGGTAAAATCATCAGTGATTTTAGGATTCTTTTTCAGTTTTATCAAGATATAATTGACATAACACTGTATGAGTTTTAGGTGTATAATATAATGATTTAATCAATGTATATATTAAAAACAATTATAGTAAGCTTTTCCAATATCAGTCACCTCACATAGTTATAATTTTTTTCTCAGTTTTAAATCTACCCTCATAACAACTTTCACATGTATACAGTATTGTTAACTCTAGATACTATGCTGTATATGGTTTCATCCTTTCATCTCTCAGCTGCTGCTGCTGCTGCTGCTAAGTCGCTTTAGTCGTGTCCGACTCTGTGCGACCCCAGAGATGGCAGCCCACCAGGCTCTCCCATCCCTGGGATTCTCCAGGCAAGAACACTGGAGTGGGTTGCCATTTCCTTCTCCAGTGCATGAAAGTGAAAAGTGAAAGTGAAGTCACTCAGTAGTGTCTGACTCTTAGTGACTCCATGGACTGCAGCCCACCAGGCTCCTCCATCCATGGAATTTTCCAGGCAAGAGTACTGGAGTGGGGTGTCATTGCCTTCTCTGCATCCTCAGCAGCTTTGGTGTAAAAATAAATGTGTTGGGTCATACAGTACTTAATATGAAAATAAGTGAAAAGATTTGATATTGAGATATTCCTTCTACCTCCCCCCACCATATTTTAAAATCATTATGCTGTTGTTTTTTTTTTTTTATCAAGGAAAAGTAGCTTTTTTCTTTTCTTTTTTTTTTTTTTTTACTAGATCAGGAAGTAGCAGTACACATTCTATTGGTTACAAAATCGATCCATCCAAGTCCAGCTACACACCTTCCAACAACTTCAACACCTTCCAACAACTTCAAGTCAATCAATGAGACAACATTCCTCTTTTCTAAAAAAAAAGGACAATAATAAAATTTGGTTTGCATATATGTGTGAATATTCAGCTCAAATCGTATGAGGTGATATAATGAAATTAAGTGTGTGTTTTGTCTCTATAAAACCTGAATGTCATTAATTTAGTCCAGAATTTGCTCCATCTTCGCTATGATGAAGAAACAATATCATAGTTCTATCATAATAAACTGCCTCCAGACCAATTTATGTTCTGTGGTGCTCAATTTCAAGAGTTCTGCAAGATGTTAGAATTGATTGAAGCCGAAGTTGTGTGCACAGGAAGTGCGGAAGAAAGACAAAAGGGGAAGGAAACTCCATGTTTTGCAAACATAAGTAAGGAGATGGACCACAGGAAAAAGCTTAGAAAGTGAAGTCACAAAGAGAGGTTCAGACAGTAAAGAGAAGGGTTAGACATTAAGTGAAATATATGCAAGAAGCAGGGCAAAAGTTAATTGAATTCTGACAAGAGAATGCACTGGTCATAGCCAACACACTTTACATGGACATCTCAAGTGGTCAAAACCAAAATCCAAGTGATTACATTCTTTGTAGCTGAAGATGGAGAACCTATATACAGTCAGAAAAAACAAGACCTGGAGCTGACTATGGCTCAGATCATCAGCTTCTCAAGCAAAATTCAGGCTTACATTAAAGAAATCAGAGAAAACCACTGGACCAGCCAGGTATGACTTAAATCAAATCCCTTATGAATATTCAGTGAAGGTGGCAAATACAGTCAAAGGATTAGATCTAGTAAACAGTGTGTCTGAAGACCTATGGATAGAGGTACATAATATTGCACAGGAGGCAGGGAACAAAATCATCCCAAAGAAAAAGAAAAGCAAGAAGCCAAAGTGGTTATCTGAGGAGTGGTTACAAATAGCTGAAGAAAGAAGAGAAGTGAAAAGCCAGGGAGAAAGGGAAAGGTACACCCAGTTAAACACGGAGTTCCAAAGAATAGCAAGGAGAGACAAGAAGGCCTTCTTCAATGAACAATGCCTAAAAATAGAGATAAACAACAGAAGGGGAAAAACTAGAGATCTCTTCAGGAAAATTGGAAATATCAAGGGAACATTCTGCACAAAGATGGGCACAATAAAGGAAAGAAATGGTAGGGGCCGAGTAGAAGCTGAAGATATGAAGGAGATGGAAGGAATACATGGAAGAATTGTACAGAAAAGATCTTAATGAATGAACCATGGTACCAGCTCCCAAAAAGGCAGCACTAAAGAACATTCAGACCATCGGACAATTGCACTCATCTCCCATGCTCGTAAGGTCACGCTTAAAATCTTACATGCTAGGCTTCAGCATTACATGAACCAAGAAGTTCCAAGCTGTCAAGCTGGGTTTACAAATACAGAGGAACCTAAGATCAAATTGCCAACATTTGCTGGATCATAGAGAAAGCAAGGGAATTCCAGAAAAACATCTACCTCTGTTTCATTGACTATGCTAAGGCCTTTGTGTGGATCACATTAACTGTGGGGAATTCTTAAAGAGATGGGAATACCACACCATATTACCTGCCTCCTGAGACACCTGTATGCTGGTCAAGAAGCAACAGTAAGAACCCTGTATGGGAATGGCAACCCCAATCCAATATTCTTGCGCAGAGAATCCCATGGACAGATGAACCTGGTAGGCTGCAGTTCATGGAGTAACAAAGAGTCACACATGACTGAGCAACTAACACACACATGGAACAACTGATTGGTTCAGGATTGAGAAAGAAGTATGACAGTCCTGTCTGTTGTCATCCTGTTTGTTTAACTTATATGCTGAACACATCATGAGAAATGCCAGGCTGGATGAGTTAGAGGCTGGAATCAACATAGGCAGGAGAAATATCGACAACCTCAGATATGCAGATCATACCATTCTAATGGCAGAAAGCAAAGAGGAACTAAAGAATCTCTTGATGAGGATGAAGGAGGAGAGTTAAAAGGCTGGTTTAAAACTAAATATTAAAAAACTAAGATCATGGCATCTGGCCCCATTACCATTACTTCATCGCAAATAGAAGGGGAAAAGCGGATGCTATGACAGATTTCCTGGGCTCTAAAATCACTGTGGATGGTGACTGCAGACATGAAGTCAGAAAATGATTGCTTCTTGGCAGGAAAGCTATGACAAACCTAGATAGTGTGTTGAAAAGCAGAGACATCACTCTACCAACAAAGGTCTATATTGTCAAGGTTATGGTCTTCCCAGTAGTCACGTATGGTTGTGAGAGCTGGACTGTATAAAAGGCAGAGCACCAAAGAACTGATGCCTTCAAACTGTAGAACTGGAGAAGACTCCTGAAATTCCTTTGTACAGTGATGAGATCAAACCAGTCAATATTAAAGAAAATCAACCCTGATACTCATTGGAAGGACTGATGCTGAAGCTCCAGTCACCTGATATGAACAGCCAACTCACTGGAAAAGACCTTGATGCTGGAAAAGATTGAGGGCAGAAGGAGAAGAAAACATCAGCGGATGAGATGGCAGGATGGCACCACTGATGCAGCAGACTTGAACTTGGGCAAACTTTGGGAAACGGTGAGGGACAAGGAGGCCTGGTGTGCTGCAGTCCATGGGGTCACAAAGAGTCAGACATGACTAGGTAACTGAACAACAGCAAGGCCCCTTTGTAACAATTAATGAACCAATATCCATATATTATTATTAACTAAAGTCTAGAGTCTATTCAGAGTCCCTTAGTTTTTACTTAACATAGTTTTCTATTCAAGATCCTATGTAAGATTCCACATCATGTTTAGTTATCATGTCTCTTTAGGATTGTGCTTTGGCTGTGATAATTTCTCCTTAGAATGTGACAGGCTGTGACTTTCTTTGGATACAAGCCCATATTTAGAGAGTATAGAGTAAGGCTCTACCTTCTCTACAGTGAAGAAGTATCTATATAATTTATTTGGCTTTCTTCTGCACAGGAAATTTGACTTGTCTCCCTCATTTATTAATTTATTCATCTGTATGAACTTATAAATATTTATATTTCTCATTATAATACAATAATATTTTATTGCTCTAATTGTTGCAGCTTTGGCCACTGGGAGCTCTTTCAGTTTACCCTGTGCCCTTTGACATACCCCACACCAATATATTTTTAAAGGACTCCTTTTCAATATAAGCTCTAATGCTAGAATATGCCTAATTTTTCTGGAGGTGAACCACTGTGAAAAGACAATGTGAAAAAAAAATCCTAACTTTGCAGTGTTAAAAGCAAGTGATGATTATTCAATAGCCAATGTTGAAAATGTGAGGTAATAAGAGGATAGAGGAAGTGGCAGAACACTACGCAAAGCATTATGGACACAGTAAGGATCTTTCACTGGCAGAGAGCTTGATAATGGGGTCACAAAGTTCTCTCTAAGCCTTTACATCATTGTGCCATCCATATTTAGCAAAACAAGATAGTATTACCTTTTGTTAGATGTACACATTGAAACTCCTGGACACTGTGTTCATTATTTTAGTTAAACATGTATCAGGAAGGCATCTGTATCACTTTGGGGAAGTCACAAGAGCCCAGGTTGTTTACTAGACTCAGATTCAGAAACACTTCCTCCCTTTGGGAATTGGACTATCTCAATTTTGCAAACTGAAGCTGAAGCTCCAATACTTTGGCCACCTGATGTGAAGAGCCGATTCATTGGAAAAGACCCTGATCCTGGGAAAGATTGAGGGCAGGAGAAGAAGGAGACACAGAAGATGAGATGGTTGGATGACATCACTGACTCAATGGACATGAATTTGAGCAAGCTCCAGGAGACAGAGAAGAACAGGGAAGCCTGGGGTGCTACAGACACAACTTAGTGACTGAACAACAAAATTTTGCAAAACTCTGTTAAGCAAAATTTTTTTCTGACTTGTAAGTGACATTTTTAAAGAAATTATGGGCTTAGTTCTTCCACTGTTGGAAGAGTTGTATTGGAAGAAAATTCCTAGGTTTTCAGGAAAACAGGTCAAAGGTTCAGTGGGGACAAATACTAGAGGAAAGAAAATGATTTCTTGTACTACCCAAACCCACAAACACAAAAATCTTCCAGCATTCTTCTTTATTCAGTACTGTAGAAGTGGAATCATGCTATTACCAGAAGAAAACAAACAAAGAAACAAGCAAAAAAATAATCAGATCTAAGGGTAATCTTTCAAGCCCATACTCGTGTATTGAATCATCGCTCCACTCCACTATGAACACCAATCACCATGCCACTTCTTAGGAACAAAAGTGCCATATAAAAACAGACAATGTTAAAGTTAAGATAGTTCCTCAGATTATACTGATAATTCTGTTCACTTACTACTTTTTAAGATCGATACACTTGGAGGAAATTGTTGTAATTGC
Organism: Aepyceros melampus; assembly: GCA_006408695.1. Lineage (NCBI taxonomy): Eukaryota > Metazoa > Chordata > Mammalia > Artiodactyla > Bovidae > Aepyceros > Aepyceros melampus. The sequence continues at coordinate 484,844 of SJXQ01001847.1, read as the reverse complement.
CAGTTGCCAATTGTGTGACTTGAACAACCATTGTCTCTGAGTCTCACCTTTTCTTTTTAACCTAATAACTTAGTTCTTTAGGTTGTTGTGATAATTTAAAGAGGAAAAATCATGCATCAAGGTTAAAATTAGGGATATCAATATCTACATATAATACAAGTCATCAGTTACAAATGCCAACTGATTCAACTACCTAACATCTAATCAGAGCTTAAAACATCTGGAGATTAAAATCTCCTAAATGGTGTGCACAATATTTCCTTCACCTGTAGCACATATTAGTGAATTCAAAGTGTTGCTCATTTTTTCATTAAATCTTCTTGATAATTCTGTGTGGTCAGTACATTACAAGGCTTATTATCTACTTTCCAGTGGAAGGAAATTGATGAGAGAAAGTTGTGAGTCACCCTGGTGAATCATTAATTGAATGAAATATTACATTTCTTCAGTTGTACTAGAGGATTCTGATGGTTCTTCCTTTTTAAATTAGTACAACTAGAAAAGCAGAAAATTAAAGTAGAACTAAATGCTTTCTAAATCACTTCCCTGGTTATCGCATTCCTACTTCCTTGTTTTTCAATAGTGAATAACACAAAACACTATTTTTTGAAGTTCTAACTTGCTGCAGTTTAAATGTTATCAAAGCCAATTTATGTAGCTTACCATGTTTTTCTACTGCTTGTTCAGGTATGCATTGAATTTACTTCAGTTCATGATTTGTGTTTTAGTGCCAAGGTAACATGGGCTGACCTTTGGCTCATAATGTGGTAAATGGAATTCCCTTTGGGCAATAGTTCCAACACATCTATTCTGTTATCATCAATTGTCTTGATAATAAAATATGAGCCTAAATTGGTAAATTTGTAAAAACAAGATTTTTTTCCTTTTATTTTGAAACTATAAGAATGAGAATACTGTGACATAGACAGTAGGTATAACTGCTAATTAAATACCAAGAAAACAGTAGATTTTATTGCTTTTCTTGGATCATGAGAATAAAACACAGAAAGAGCCTATGGGCTCATAAGGGCTTGAGATTTCTTTCTGAAAAGCCGTGTGCAGAGAATATATTTAAGGAGAGAACGACAAAGAGAAATGCAGAGAATGAGAGAGAATCAGAAGAGCATTCCTAAGGGATAGCTCTATCTAGAATTTGGAAACTAAAAATAGAGGCGGCTAATGGACCATGCCACCAGCAATTCTGAGTGTAAATGAGGGGGATTCATGAAAAGCAGGTTTGAATTCTAAAGGACTGTTTCATACAAGTTCATCATCATTACTGTTAATCTCGTATCTTCTGTTATTTTCAGCACCAAATAACACAAAATATAGCTCTGTTCATTTATGCCTGCTCTCATTGATTTGTTCGTTCACCCATTTATTCTTTTACCAAATAATTTACTGAATGTCACAAACAAGCAGAATCTTTTCTTGCCCTCTGATCTGTGGTTCCAAAGAAAGACACTCACTCAAGTTCTTCTTATTGATCTCATTGACTAACAGTACTTTTATTTCTGTTAGTAAATGAGCCTGGAAAAGTGCATGTGGTCCTGAGTGGGCATCCGAAAGCTCTGGGCCCCCCACACAACTTTGTGCATCAAACACACTGTAAAGGGAGAGGACAGCTGCGTGGTGAGAATCTCCCAGTATCCCATGGTGCTTAAGTTGGTTCAAATGAAAATGTTTTCATCATTTCAAGTATGCACGAACTTTTCAGACTCTTGTTTATCACCTTCCCAGGAGAACAACTTCTCCTTTCTGTGTCTGAGTTATTTTACAGGACTCATTTAGACCTTTTAGGATCTTGATAGGGCTTCCCTGGTGGCTCAGACAATAAAGAGTTTGCCTGCAATGCAGGAAACCTGGGTTCAATCTCTGGGTCAGGAACATCCTCTGGAGAAGGGAATGGCTACCCACTCCAGTATTCTTGCCTGGGAAACCCATGGACAGAGGAACCTGGTGAGCTAAAGTCCATGGGGTTGCAGAGAGTTGTACATCGCTCAGTGACGAAGGCACACACACAGAGAATCTAGATAATTTATGTTAAGATACACGATTTCACTTCTCCCAGGTCCCAACCTGAGGTGTAGCCATGTACTTCTTACTGTTAATCACATCAATCTTATATGACAGATCCAGAATTTTCTTAAAATAAATACTCTATGCCTGTAATAAACCTTTCATCAAGGGCCATCTGGGACTCTAAATTTGGCTTACTGTTTCCACCACCCATGTGTGGTACATCTCTTTATTTTGTATCAAGATTAATTTTTTTTCTGACATTGATTATATAGAATTAGTCAATCAAATCTGTTGCCTGAGCTTTAAAACCCTTAATTGAGCCACTGGACTTTTATACAAGACAAGCTTTTATTGAGAACTTTGTTTTTGCCGGACATAATACTGGGTGCTGGGACAGATGAAACAAAAACTTTATTTTCTGGTAACTTAGCATTTAGTAGAAAAGTCAAGTCAATACATTAACTATTCACTCAGATAGTTCTTTTCAAACAGGACTAATTTGGATGTCCATTCTATATGTTTCAATAGTTTATTTTTAATTTTTAAAGATTATTATATAATTTACAGAAAACTTTTCTGTTTTTAGTGTACATTTTTGTGAAGCTTGGCAAATGCATACATTTGAGTAACCACCATCACCACATTCACGATGGTTAAAGGAGTTCCACCCGACTCCCAAATTCTTTTATTCTTCTGTGTGGTCACCCACACCCACCCCAACCCCACTACACAACACACAGACACACAGACACACCCACACACAGAGTCCCTAGCAACAAATTAGGAGAACTGTTCTTATAACTGAATCTTTTCCAGAATGTCTTCTAGGGTAAAATCATAGAAGCATATATATAACATTCTTGTGTCTGACCTTTTCACTTAGCTTCCCAGGTGGCTCAGATGGTAAAGAATCTACCTGTAATGCAGGAGGCCCATATTCAATTCCTAAGTTGGGAAGATCCCCTGGAGAAGGTATAGGTAACCCGCTCCAGTATTCTTGGACTTCCCTGGTGGCCCACATGGTAAAGAATTCACCTTCAGTGAAGGAGACCTGGGTTCAATCCCTGGGGTGGGAAGGTCTTCTGGAGAAGGAAATGCAACCCACTCTAGTATTCTTGCCTGGAGAATTCCATGGACAGAGGAACTTGGCAGCCTACAGTTCATGGGTCTCAAAAAGTTGGACAGGACTGAGCAACTAACACAACACTTTTCACTTAGCAAAACACACTGATTATTCATCTACATTGCTGACTACATCAGTAGTATTATTAAACTATTATTATTATTGAGTAGTATTCAATTATACAGACATACCATGGTTTGTTTATTTTCCTGCTGAGACACATTTGGGTTGTTTTACATTTTAAGATATTATGAATAAAACTGCTACATACATTTATGTACAGTCTTTGATGTGGACATAGGATTTCAATTTATATGATGAACATCTAGGAATGCAGTTCCTGGGTTACATGGCTCATGTGTTTATAAGAAATTGCCAAATTGTTCTCTACAGTAACTGTGCCAATTTGTTCATCTATCAGCATTATGTGACAGTTAGAGTTCTTTGCATCTTAATGAGCACTTGGTATTACACACCTCTTTTTTATGGTAACCATTGTTATAAGTGTATAATAATATCTCTTTGTGATTTTTAACCTTTGTATTGTCCTAATTATTTAGCTCAGTTGGTGAAGAATCTGCCTACCATGCAGAAGACCTGGGTTCGATTCCTGAGTTGGGAAGATCCCCTGGAGAAGGAAATGGCAAGCCACTCCAGTATTCTTGCCTGGGAAATTCCACGGACAAAGGAGCCTGGCAGGTTATAGTCCATGGAGTTGCAAGACTCAGACTCTACTTAGCGACTAAACCAACAACTATAGTTTACTTATTTCTTATTCCTGTATCTCCTTTGGGAAAGCACCCAAATCTCTTGCCCATTTATCTATTATATTATTTCCTTATTAAGTTTTGAGAATTCTATTATATATGCATATATATATATAACACATTTCTCGAGTCCTAAGAATGAATGGATGTTGAATTTTGTAAAAGATAATTTCTCAACTGAGAATTTCATATCTTTTTCCTCCTAACTAGTCTGCTAAATTATATGAATTTTTTTTGTCCAGATCATAATGTCTCTTTGTGTGTGTTTATTTGCATTTGCAGTTTAAATGAACGTTCACTCTGATGATACTGAGTATAGTGTTACAGTTGTCGGTTAGTTCAGTTTGGTTGACAATGTTGTTCAGGTGCTTTACATCCCTGCAGAATTTCTATTTAGCAGTTTCACTGATCAGAGAGAGAAAGGTAGAAATCTCCAACTACAACTGTTAGTTGTACATTTCTTTTCTCAATTCTTTCAGTTAAATCTTTCTGTTTTTTAAAATTTTGTTGTTGGATGCATGTACATTTAGGATGGATATACTTTTCTTGGTTAATTGACCATCTTTCCATTATGGAATATACTTCTTTATAGGTAGTAATATGCTTTGTTCTAAAGCATATTTTAATATTTATGTTACTACTCTGCCTTCTTTTAGTATTTAAGTTTTTAAATTTTAACATCTTTATATTTTATATTTAAATTGGGTTGTCTGTAGAAAACCTATATTTGGGTCTTAATTTTTAAATTCTATTCAAAATTTTGTTCATTCTATTATAATTTATGCCATTAGACCATTCACAATTAGTGTAATTTATAGATATCATAAATTCAGTACATTTGTTCAGTTGTGTCTGACTCTTTGCGAACCCATGGAATACAGCACACCAGGCCTCCCTGTTTATCACCAACTCCTGGAGTTTACTCACACTCATGTCCATCGAGTTGATGATGCCATCCAACCATCTCATCCTCTATCCTCCCCTTCTCCTCCTGCCTTCAATCTTTCCCAGCATCAGGATCTTTTCCAATGAGTCAGTTCTTTGCATTAGTGGCCAAAGTATTGAAGTTTCAGCTTCAGCATCAGTCCTTCCAATGAATATTCAGGACTGATGTCCTTTAGGATTGACTGGTTGGATCTCCTTGCAGTCCAAGGACTCTCAAGAGTCTTCTCCAACACCACAGTTCAAAAGCATCAATTCTTCGGTGCTCAGCTTTCTTTATCGTCCAACTCTCACATCCATACATGACTTATTCTAGCAACAATTGGCCCTGGGATCCTCATCCTCACTTGACTCCACTCCCCCAAATCTGGTACCTTAGTGGCCCTGTTATGGGGAGTACTTGTTCCCAGCCAATGTTCTTGGTTCACTCAAGCAGAGATGACGACAGACCATTGCAAGATACTTGGCCTTTTAAGTACAAACCAAGTCCTTGACTCATTCTTTATAAACAAACAGTGTAATTGGAGCTGGGCAGTCTATGCTTACCAAGTGTTGATAAAGGAGCACCACAAGCAAGGTGTAAAATAGTGACTATTAAATGGTGCTTTTGCATGTGGCTCTGGGCTAAGCCTTTACATCAGATGTCCCCAGATGCCTTCAAATTACCGGTCAGGTCCCCATCCACTTCAGTTATGTTCCCAGTTACTCTCCAGCATGAAGTCTCTGATGTCTAATAAAAGCTGAACTACACCTGAAGGCTTTCCCACACTCTCTGCATTCATAGGGTTTCACACCAGTGTGAATTCGCTGATGCTGACTGAGAGATGAGCTCTGGTTAAATGCCTTCCCACACTCATTGCACTCATAGGGCTTTTCTCCTGTGTGAATTACATGATGCCGAATAAGGGCGGAGCTCTCACTGAAGAATTTCCCGCAGTCATTACATTTATAAGGTTTCTCTCCAGTGTGAGTCTTTTGGTGGATTATAAGGTTTGTACTTTGGCTGAATGCTTTCCCACACTCACTACACTTGTAGGGTTTCTCTCCAGTGTGAGTCCTCTGGTGGTTTGTGAGGTTTGCACTCTGGCTGAAGGCCTTCCCACATGCATTACATTTGTAGGGTTTCTCTCCTGTATGGATTCGCTGGTGCTGAATAAATGCTGCACAGTAGCTGAAGGCCTTCCCACATTCTCTGCACTTGTAGGGCTTCTCCCCTGTGTGAGTCCGCTGGTGGTTGGTAAGATTTGCACTGTGGCGGAATGCCTTCCCACAGTCGCTACACTCATAAGGCTTCTCTCCAGTGTGGATTCTCTGGTGCTGAACAAGGGCTGAACAGTCACTGAAGGCTTTCTCACACTCAGTACATTTGTAGGGCTTTTCTCCAGTATGAGTTCGCTGGTGTTTTGTGAGGTTTGCGTTTTGGCTGAAGGCTCTCCCACATTCACTGCATTTATAAGGTTTCTCTCCGGTGTGAATCCTCTGGTGCTGAATAATGGCAGATGCTTTACTGTCTGAGCCATCAGGGAAACTTAGGGTTTCCAAGCAAGTGTGGAAAACTTCCTTTACTGGAAAGGACTATCTGAGATCTCTGAAGTGATGAAAGGTTCCAGGACATGGAGCAAAGTCATCAAGGAATCAAAGCTGGAGGTCTTGGGTGACAACCATCTCACAGTAGACCACTAATGGGGAACCAAGCATCCTTATCAAACACCAGGGAAGCAGTTTATACAGCTAGGATCTACACTGCTGGCATAAAGGAGAAAGCAGCAGGCCAACAGGCTAAAGAGCTTGATCCAAGATAAATGGGCTGTCAGGAAGGTGAGAAAAGGAAAAATGACCCACTTTCCTTTGAACCAGGAAAGCATGGCTGCTGTCAGATGGCCCCAGTCTTGTTAGCACCCCCTCTAAAGTGAAAGTCATAGTTAATATGACTATTGTTAACTGTATATATTAAAACAATATATATTATAGTTAATAGCCTTAGGTCTATAACATGCTATGGCTATCTTATTCCAGGTGGAAGAAGATATCTTACCCAGGTGGAAAAGATAACTTTTATTTTGTTCTGTACTGGGTAGCAGTTTCTTCTCTAGAGGGTCTTCCCAACCCAGGGATGGAACCCTGGTCTGCACTGTAGGGGATTCTTAGCCAGCTGAGCCACCAGGGAAGCCCTCCCTCTGCAGGGATTCCATTTAAAGGCAGGCACCTTGCTGAGGGGGCACCCTCAATCTGGCTTGACAGTAACTAAACACTTGTCAGTTCCCTTGAACAGCTCAGAAAGGCTGTGTGCAGCATCAGGGAGTCTCTTCCATCCCCATTCTAGCAACAATTGGCCCTGGGATCCTCATCCTCACTTGACTCCACTCCCCCAAATCTGGTACCTTAGTGGCCCTGTTATGGGGAGTACTTGTTCCCAGCCAATGTTCTTGGTTCACTCAAGCAGAGATGACGACAGACCATTGCAAGATACTTGGCCTTTTAAGTACAAACCAAGTCCTTGACTCATTCTTTATAAACCAACAGTGTAATTGGAGCTGGGCAGTCTATGCTTACCAAGTGTTGATAAAGGAGCACCACAAGCAAGGTGTAAAATAGTGACTATTAAATGGTGCTTTTGCATGTGGCTCTGGGCTAAGCCTTTACATCAGATGTCCCCAGATGCCTTCAAATTACCGGTCAGGTCCCCATCCACTTCAGTTATGTTCCCAGTTACTCTCCAGCATGAAGTCTCTGATGTCTAATAAAAGCTGACTACACCTGAAGGCTTTCCCACACTCTCTGCATTCATAGGGTTTCACACCAGTGTGAATTCGCTGATGCTGACTGAGAGATGAGCTCTGGTTAAATGCCTTCCCACACTCATTGCACTCATAGGGCTTTTCTCCTGTGTGAATTACATGATGCCGAATAAGGGCAGAGCTCTCACTGAAGAATTTCCCGCAGTCATTACATTTATAAGGTTTCTCTCCAGTGTGAGTCTTTTGGTGGATTATAAGGTTTGTACTTTGGCTGAATGCTTTCCCACACTCACTACACTTGTAGGGTTTCTCTCCAGTGTGAGTCCTCTGGTGGTTTGTGAGGTTTGCACTCTGGCTGAAGGCCTTCCCACATGCATTACATTTGTAGGGTTTCTCTCCTGTATGGATTCGCTGGTGCTGAATAAATGCTGCACAGTAGCTGAAGGCCTTCCCACATTCTCTGCACTTGTAGGGCTTCTCCCCTGTGTGAGTCCGCTGGTGGTTGGTAAGATTTGCACTGTGGCGGAATGCCTTCCCACAGTCGCTACACTCATAAGGCTTCTCTCCAGTGTGGATTCTCTGGTGCTGAACAAGGGCTGAACAGTCACTGAAGGCTTTCTCACACTCAGTACATTTGTAGGGCTTTTCTCCAGTATGAGTTCGCTGGTGTTTTGTGAGGTTTGCGTTTTGGCTGAAGGCTCTCCCACATTCACTGCATTTATAAGGTTTCTCTCCGGTGTGAATCCTCTGGTGCTGAATAAGAGATGAACTCTGGCTGAAGGCCTTCCCGCATTCATTGCACTCGTATGGCTTCTCCCCAGTATGGCTCTTCTGATGCTGCGTTATTCCCAAAGCTCTCTCTGTGTGTGTCACATTTACGGGATCTCACTTCTGTAGAAACTCTCTGCTGTGGAGAAAGGACTGGTCTCAGATTGAGGCTTTTCCCCAGTTCACTGTTCCTGTGCTCTGACACCCCAGAAGGCATCTCTACACTTGGATCTTGGAATGATTCTTCAGAAATGTCTTGCTCAGGTGTGATTCAGATATAATCTTCCAATCTGGACAGGCGTTCCTTAGGCCATCTCTCTCGAGCATCCATGAACCTTCCCTTTGTTCCAACTGGGAGTTCATACCAGGTTGGGAAACTGGAAGTCCCAGTAAGACCAGGTTTCTGGACTTTTCTGGCATCCCTTCCTTGAACCTGTCCCTCGGAGCAGGGGCCAACTGCCTCCATCCCCCGTGGGTAAAATCTATAGTCACACTGCTGAAAGGTGTGGATCCTTGGGGCCCTGCTGTGAGACCAGCTGCCATTCCTTCCTCCTCTGTGTCCTCCTCTTGGGGAAGGGCAGGGTCTGGGGAAGGTGGTTCTCCTTCCTCCAGCATCTGGGTCCCACCTCGCGCCACCGCCTCCCGGCAGTTCTCTGAGGGTCGGCGTCGCTTCACTGAGGCCCCAGCCCTGCTTTGGGCTCTTCTCGCAGGCCTCTCCCCTCAACGGCCGGATCTGAGACTGCGGGGCTGAGCCGGGTCCGTCCTGTCCGGCGGGTCTTTCATTGTCTCCACAGCCACAGCCGGGCCTCTGCTGGAGAGCCCGTGACGCAATCGCCGACTCGGTCTCTAGCGGAACACCGCTTGAAAAAGCCCACTGCTTCCTACGTGAAAAGGCTCCAGGCCACAGATACCGCTTGGAGCTCAGAAAATACGGTCGCAGGCCCGCCTCTCCATCTCTGCTTTTTAATATGCTGTCTAGGTTGGCCATAGCTTTTCTTCAAAGGAGCAAGTGTCTTTTAATTGCATGGCTGCAGTCACCATCTGAAGTGCTTTTGGAGCTCAAGAAAATTAAGTCCCTCACTGTTTCTATTGTTTCCCTATCTATTTGCCATGAAGTGATGGGACCAGATGCCATGATCTTAGTTTTCTGAATGTTGAGTTTCAAGCCAACTTTTTCACTCTCCTCTTTCACTTCCACTTATTTAACTGCTATCATTAGACCATTCACAATTAGTGTAATTTATGGATATAGTTGGATTGAAATCTACTAACTTGCGAGCCATTTTCTTTTGCTTTGTCTGTTCTTTGCTTCTTTTACCTCTTTCTCTTTTCTCTTAGGTTAATCAATGAATTTTATTGTTTCCATTTATGTCCACTTGGATTTATTTAGACTTTAACACAATATACTTTTTAGTGGTTCTTTCTATGTCCTGGATGGTGGCGGGGTGAGGGGGTGGGTGAGGGAAAATTTAAGAGACTGTTCCAGGTGGAACATTTATATTAATACTTTACTGTCTACTACAGTATGGGAGGATAATCTGACTGTTGCTCCTCACTGGGTCTTATTTAAATCAGGGTAACAAGGTTTCTTTTTTTCACTTTTCCCCCCAGAAATCTGAGTGAATCCTGACATGAGAGATGGAGGGCTTAGCTCCAGGGTAGATAATGGTGAGGCCCTCTTTGGGAATTCATAAGGTTTCCTTCCTCTTAGATTCTCTCCTAGAAAACTTTAGCTAGGCTGGGAGAAAAGAGAATTTCTTCCCTTATTCCTTTCATGCTTTTTATATGCTAATCTTTCTCAAGGATTAAGTATTTGACATTAAAGTAATTTTCTTGGATTCCGTCATAACATCATTCATGGAATGAATGAAATCTGGATTTTAGGAAGCCACAGATCTATATGAAGGGGGAAAAAATGCTACGGCTGATATATCAAAATATCGTGCCAACTCTTCATTGGAGAAGGCAATGGCACCCCACTCCAGTACTGTTGCCTGGAAAATCCCATGGATGAAGGAGCCTGGTGGGCTGCAGTCCAAGGGGTCGCTAGGAGTCAGACACGACTGAGCGACTTCACTTTCACTTTTCACTTTCATGCATTGGAGAAGGAAATGGCAGCCCACTCCAGTGTTCTTGCCTGGAGAATCCCGGGGACGGGGGAGCCTGGTGGGCTGCCATCTCTGGGGTCACACAGAGTCGGACACAACTGAAGTGACTTAGCAGCAGCAGCAGCAGCAGCTCTTCATACCCTACACTAAAGTGTAAGCTTTTTATGGTGAGGATTTATTAAAGGTCAAGAAACTGTTTATGTATCTTTAGTAGAAATTTCATGCTGTGGTGTTTTTCTGTCATTTTACAAGTTCAAAGTCTGTAAGACCTACAACATGCATTTAGCAACTAGTATATTAACTGATTCCAAAGACAAAATAAATATATAATTTCAACATGCTGCAATTGTTTCTCCTTCTTAAGCTTAAAATGCATATGCTCCTGGGTCAGGCTGTAACCACAGCCAGAACTATATTTGCCACCTTCAATCCACGGCTTGAGTGTTACAAAATGTATGTAGCAGACTGCAGAATATGGGTGAAAGATTTCAGAAGCCAAGAAACACAGTGTTTTAGAAAGTGAATCAATTTAGGTCAGAGTATTGTTGTATTATATGGCATATACAGGAAAAAACATTTCTTCATTTCACATGGAATATGATATGCTGCAATTTTATCTTTATTTCTAAAGCTTCTGCGAACTGTAATTCACAGGTTGGCATGACTTCAATGGATGCTAACTTATTGAAGAATTTTTTTTTAAGCTTTATTTATATTTTCTGCACCACGCTGTGAAGTGCCCCCCAATGCTTTGTTTCTCAGAGGCAGGATTAGAGCACAGATGGGAGAAGAAAGGCATGAAATTCTATACTTTGAAACATTCAGTCAAGATTTATATTGTATCTCTAGTTACCTGGCGCCTCTATAATACCCTTCATTACATAAATTTTTTAAACTGTTATTTGTGAGAAGATTAATCAAAATGCATTGAAGGTGACATTGTAATAACCAAAAAGGGGCTCTTTTCATTTGTTTGTTTGCTTTGTTAATACAATCTAACGTCAACTAGATCTAACCCTGTTTAGGAAGTATCAAAGCCTTCAATTTTTCTGTTTACTTCTTCTTGGCTCTAGTCCAGTTAGGCCATTGACAATTAAGGGAAAATACTACTTTCCCTCTCATGTGTCTTACATAGACATACATAGTACAAACTAATCAGTACCACAACCACATCAAATACTTTTATTTTTGGTTGCTCTTTTTATACTTAACATTTTAGTAAATATAATCTAACTCTTGCATAAACATGGTCTAAAAATATAAGCCAGCAGCTATCTGCAAAGATATAACCTTGCCAGATCGGTCACATTTAAAAAAAAAGTCAATTGTAGGAGATGGATATTTTTCCAAAAATTAAAATAGTATTCTTTTAAAAAATAAGGATTCTATTATATTTAAAGATTATCTGTGGGAAAGAAACATAAACCATGAGAATGTTTAACTTCTACTTAAATATTTTATGTATCTAAACTTAAAATATTTTGGATTACTCACATGCAGAAAAAAATTAATCAGTTACATCCTCCCCTTCAGTAAGATTTGGTAAGAATATAGAAGCTAATGTAAACCGGAAATAAAGAGCTTAATTTAGGATTAAGTGCTTATGCTACTGTTAGCAGGGCTGGAAATAAGGATGTCAGGAAAGCACTGCTGAAGGTCAGAGGTCAACAGTGAATATTTGGGACCAGTGGTTCTCCACTGAGGGTAATTTTAATCCCTTAGTCTTGAGACATACCTGCCTCTAATGAGTAGAGTCCAGGCTCTGATGCTGGGAAAGATTGAGGGCAGGAGAAGAAGGGGATGGCAGAGGATGAGGTGGCTGGATGGCATCACTGACTCAATGGACATGAGTCTGAGCAATATCCAGAAGATTGTGAAGGACAAGGAAACCTGGAGTGCTGCAGTCAATGGGATGGCAGAGTCAGACATGACTTAGCGACTGAACAACAACAATGATGACGACAATAACATTATAACCGTATAACCTGATTCCCTTGTGTGAGGTTTGGTGAGGATGGATGCAGGTCAAAAGAGAGAAACCAGAAAGAGTTTGCAGATCTATTGCACTCGCAGTTCACACAGGGCCACTGAGAGGACAGCCTGGGTGGGGTCACCAGACTGAGGGGAAGCAGAACTGTGCAGGCCCCTTTGCTGTGGTTTCTGGGAGAAGGAACAGGTGAGGCAAGCTGGAGGTGGGGTTCGGGATACAGCTTCCCAAAATGTGACACCCTGGGATAGAAAATAGCCACTCTGATGGAGTTTGAGAAGATGGCAGAAGCAGGAAGATCACTCTGATCCCCTCCTTCCACGTCCCCCTACACACTTGCTCTTCTTCCCAAAACAGGTCATGTGAGAGGTACCCTCCCTATACCAGGAGGATGGAAGACGTTCACCAGAAATTAGTACAAACAAACACATCAACCTTATCTCCCTAGTTATTATCTCATCCTTCACTGGGCTTCCCTGGTGGCTCAGATGGTAAAGAATCTGCCTGCAATGCAGGAGACCGGGGCTCAGTTCTGGGTTGGGAAGATCCAGTGGAGAAGGACAAGGCAACCCACTCCAGTATTCTTGCCTGGAGAATCCCATGGATAGAGGAACCTGGAGGCTACAGTCCATGGGATGGGGTCTCAAAGAGTCAGACACAACTGAGTGACCAACACTTACTACCCCTAGCCTAAACCCCCTTATCTTTTACGTTCTTCACAAACTTACTGTTTCTTTGTTTAAAAAGATATAGAAGCTTCTTTCTCTGGTCACTTTTTTTATGAGACAAGATGGGATGTGAAATAAATAAATACATCTGGTAACTATGGAGAATGAGATGGCCTCTGAGTGTGGATGAAATCTACTAATCTTGATAGAGAAAAATATTTAAAACAGACAAAACTAATCAATGGATATGGTGTTGGGATATAAAGAAGTGCAATGTTATTGTAATGCTCTGGAAAAATTTATAAGATTTATTTGGGAGGAAATAGATAAACCAATTAGTTCTACCAATGTGATCTGAAATAAAATATTCCCTCAAATTTTAGCTTCATTGTTAGTCACTGAAGCATCTTTAAAAGATGACACTCTTAAAATCAGTTTCCCTATTTGTGCAATGTAGTGAGTTTCCAAAATTTCTTTGGATTGTTGTTGACAAGTGAGACACAGTAGGAAAGCATCCAAGTCATGTCTGATGCAAAGCTGATGCCTAGTGTGTGTGCCTGAGTGCTAGGAAGCTTCCATGGTGTCCAACTCTTTGTGACCCCATGGACTGTAACTGCCAGGCTCCTCTGTCCATGGGATTCTCCAGGCAAGAATACTGGAGTGGGTTGTCATGCCCTCCTTCAGGGGATCTTCTCAATCGAGGGATTGAACCCAAGTCTCTGATGTCTCCTGCATTGACAGGTGGTTTCTTTACCACCAGCCCCCCTCCAACCATTCCTCTCCTCCTCTATGACTATAACAATGAAATCCAATCCAATTCCTCTTTCAATAAAGAAAGTTAAGTGTATTTCTTTAAAATGCAATAAGGAGAAGGGGATGATAGAGGACAAGATGATTGGATGGAATCACTGACTCAATGGACATGAGTTTGAGCAAACTCCAGGAGATGGTGAAAGACAGGGAACCCTAGCATGCTGCAGTCCATGGGGTCACAAAGAGTCAGACACAACTGAGTGGCTGAGCAACAGGTAGAAAGAAAGTAGAGCATTAGAAACTTTAACGACAGGAGCGTTGAAGTTAAACGGAAGTAGAGTTTGGTTTTGTTTCATCTGAAATGGAGATAATACTAATATTTACTTAATATGAAGAGTATAAAGATTAAATGAGATAACAAAAATTATTTATCACAACTTATTATATACATTAATAGTATGTACTTGATGAATCTTAGTGGATAAAAGGATGATAATAGAAACAAAGATAATAACAGAATTTCCCTGAAAAAAACAGCTGATTCTTGGGAAAGAGTAATCCATTTGACAAGTCATCCGGATTCTGGTTGACTTATTCTGGATATAAAATTGGCTTCTACATAAAAAAGGAGGGTGAGTTTCTATAGTTCTCCAGTGTTTTCCCTTATTTAGAAAATGTTTTTCTCTCTCCCATGCTTCCTGTTAGTGCCATTGCCTATCTACAGCTATTAAATCCACACAAGATGGGAAGAGGTGGAGCCTATTTTCAGGGTCAAAATGGACTATTTGAGCTGTCTCTGTGGGCCTTTTGGGTGGTAGAGCTAGGGTGCTTCATCATAAAATCTGATGTCAGTTTATCTACAAAATCTATCCGGGTTGAAGTTTTCTATGTGAGACAAAATTTGATTAGAGTTCTAAAATTAGGGCTTTTAATCAAAGTTGGGGATTTGACATAAATTTAATTTCCTTATGGAAATATTGAAAAACAGCCTTTCTATGCACTTACATTAAACCCAAATAGCTTTACATTATTCAGGTTTGCTTCATTTTGAGCACCAATGCCTCCGTGCTGTAAGTTTGCAGGTAAGCGTGCCTTCTCTTCAGGGCTCTTGTGAGCTCTGTGTGTTTATTTCAAGCCTTCTTATGTATGCTACAGCTGACTTATAGCCTTCTAAAACTGACTCAGTTCTCTCTTCTTCTGGTAAGAGTTTGCTGCTCTAAGAATAAATTGCAATTACACATTTCCTTCCCCTCCTTTTTTTTTTTTTTGTAGTACTCCTTTCTCTTCTCTATTTTTTCCTCCTTTTCAAACCATCCCTTTTCTCTAGTCTTTGTATCTTCACCCCATGACACAGCATTCATTGTCTCCTCTATAATTTCTCTTTTCCACAGGCTGTACCAACGTGCTCCTCAGTGAGCAAGTACTCATTAAACACCTACCACATGTCAGACGCGTATGTCTGAAAAGACATCTTTGCCATTCTGTGGCTTCTCTTTTAATAAGTGCATATCTGGCTCCCTTTGGTTGTTCTATCCTGCAATTTCTTCCTGACTGTCTCTTTGTGTGGTGGGAGGAGGATCAATTTTCTGACACAAATTCTGTTATTTTGGAGGGAAAGACACACTTGGTTTCCAAGCGCAATCCGTCTGACACAACCATCTCCACAGGACACTGAAATGTTATCACGATTTAGGTTTTTTGATTTTAGGTAAGTGGATGCACTTCAGAAACGGTTGGAAAAAAACACGATCATCTTACTCTCTTTATAATACAAGGTCAAAACTCCCTCTTGGCTATATGTTTTGGAACATTTTCATTGCTTGAGGAAAAAGTCAAAACTCCTTAAAATGGACTACAGGTCCATTTTTCATCTGTTTTCTCTTAACCCCAGTTTTATCTATCAATATCCCCACTTGGCCTTCACTATTCAAATACTGTGCATGCTGGGTAACTTCAGTTTCGTCCGACTCGTTGTGACCCTGGATTCTCCAGGCAAGAATGCTGGAGTGGATTGCCACGCCCTCCTCCAGGGGATCTTCCTGACCCAGGGATTGAACCTGCATCTCTTATATCTCTTCCATTGGGTGCTTTACCACTAACACCACCTGGAAGGTCTCTACCCTTAATTTTAAGATGTGTCCCTTCTTGCTTCCATCGTGTTTATTGTATCTGCTGTAATTCTGAAAGAGATGGGAAAACCAAACCACCTGACCTGCCTCTTGAGAAACCTATATGCGGGTCAGGAAGTAACAGTTAGAATTGGACATGGAACAACAGACTGGTTCCAGATGGGAAAACAAGTATGCCAAGGATGTATCGGAGAAGGCAATGGCACCCTACTCCAATACTCTTGCCTGGAAAATCCCATGGATGGAGGAGCCTGGTAGGCTACCATCTATGGGGTCGCACAGAGTTGGACATGACTGAAGTGACTTAGCAGCAGCAGCAATAGCTGAGTACATCATAAAAGATGCTCAGTTCAGTTCAGTTCAGTTCAGTCGCTCAGTCATGTCCGACTCTTCGCGACCCCATGAATCACAGCACGCCAGGCCTCCCTGTCCAACAACAACTCCCAGAGTTCACTCAGACTCACGTCCATTGAGTCCGTGATGCCATCCAGCCATCTCATCCTCTGTCGTCCCCTTCTCCTCCTGCCCCCAATCCCTCCCAGCATCAGGGTCTTTTCCAATGAGTCAACTCTTCGCATGAAGTGGCCAAAGTACTGGAGCTTCAGTTTTAGCATCATTCCTTCCAAAGAAATCCCAGGGTTGATCTCCTTCAGAATGGACTGGTTGGATCGCCTTGCAGTCCAAGGGACTCTCAAGAGTCTTCTCCAACACCACAGTTCAAAAGCATCAATTCTTCAGCACTCAGCCTTCTTCACAGTCCAACTCTCACATCCATACATGACCACAGGAAAAACCACGCCTTGACTAGATGGACCTTAGTCGGCAAAGTAATGTCTCTGCTTTTGAATATACTATCCAGGTTGGTCATAACTTATCTTCCAAGGAGTAAGCGTCTTTTAATTTCATGGCTGCAGTCACCATCTGCAGTGATTTTGGAGCCCAAAAAAATAAAGTCTGACACTGTTTCCACTGTTTCCCCATCTATTTCCCATGAACTGATGGGACCAGATGCTATGATCTTTGTTTTCTGAATGTTGAGCTTGAAGCCAACTTTTTCACTCTCCTCTTTCACTTTCAATAAGAGGCTTTTTAGCTCCTCTTCACTTTCTGCCATAAGGGTGGTGTCATCTGCATATCTGAGGTTGTTGATATTTCTCCCAGCAATCTTGATTCCAGCTTGTGTTTCTTCCAGTCCAGCGTTTCTCATGATGTACTCTGCATAGAAATTAAATAAGCAGGATGACAATATACAGCCTTGATGTACTCCTTTTCCTATTTGGAACCAGCCTGTTGTTCCATGTCCACTTCTAACTGTTGCTTCCTGACCTGCATACAGATTTCCCATCTCTTTCAGAATTTTCCACAAAAGACACTGGGCTGGAAGAAGCACAAGCTGGAGTCAAGATTCCCAGGAGAAATATCAATAACTTCAGATACGCAGATGACACCACCATTATGGCAGAAAGTGAAGAGGAACTAAAAAGCCTCTTGACGAAAGTGAAAGAGGACAGTGAAAAAGTTGGCTTCAAGCTCAACATTCAAAAAACAAAGATCATGGCATCTGGCCCCATCACTTCATGGGAAATAGATGGGGAAACAGTGTCAGACTTTATTTTTGGTGGCTCCAAAATCACTGCAGATGGTGACTGCAGCCATGAAATTAAAAGAGACTTACTCCTTGGAAGGAAAGTTATGACCAACTAGATAGCATATTGAAAAGCAGAGACATTACTTTGCCAACAAAGGTCTGTCTAGTCAAGGCTATGGTTTTTCCAGTGGTCATGTATGGATGTGAAAGTTGGACTGTGAAGAAAGCTGATGCTGAAGAATTGGTGCTTTTGAACTGTGGTGTTGGAGAAGACTCTTGAGAGTCCCTTGGACTGCAAGGAGATCCAGCCAGTCCATTAAAGAGGTGATCAGTCTGGATGTTCTTTGGAAGGACTGATGCTAAAGCTGAAGCTCCAGTACTTTGGCCACCTTATGCAAAGAGTTGACTCGTTGGAAAAGACCCTGATGCTGGGACGGATTGGGGGCAGGAGGAGAAGGGGACGACAGAGGATGAGATGGCTGGATGGCCTCACCGACTCAATGGACATGAGTTTGGGTGAACTCCAGGAGTTGATGATGGACAGGGAGGCCTGGCACGCTGCAATTTATGGAGTCACAAAGAGTCAGACACGACTGAGAGACTGAACTGAACCAAACTGAAGTAATTTCTCACTCTTCTGACTTTGCTATTAATAGTATAATTTCTCCTTTTTGTCACAGTATGGGTGTTCCTTTCTGCTCAAAACCTTTCTTGAATTTCCAAGATTGGACTGTATGCCTGGTCTTGTGCTTCCATGGCAGCCTATGGTGACACTCATTCTCTACAGAGGTAGTGTTCAGGAAGCAGTCTTTCAGTTAACATGGATAAATTTTAACACAGATAATAACCAATGTATATTTTATTGTTTAATAAGACATACTGATGACCCTTCCAAAATAATCTATTTCCTGAAACTGAAACCAAGTAGCAAATTTCTCTCTACATTTCTCCATTGAATAATAAAATCAACATTTTTTCCTGTTTCCCCTTATTGTACCAGCTGATTGAAAATTTGATCAATTCAAGTTGCCTTGTTTTACCGTGGCTTCTCAGTTTCTCAGTGGCAAGGCATTGTTATTTGTTCACAATGTAGTAAGGAGGATAAAATATTTTAATTGTTTCACTGCATTTTAATAGAGGCCAGTGATGTTTTATTTTGGCATTGCTTAATAGAACACCTAAGACTAAGATAATGGGGAGAGTTAATTGGTTTTTGATAATGGATTAACCATGCAACTGATATTTCCTTTTAATGCATAGAAAAAAGATAAAAAAATGTTATTTCTTAGAAATTAAGAAAGAATAAAAAATGTTGGCTGATTGCCACTCTTTTTATTTAGCTCTTTATGTATGAGGTCAGTGAAGGTAATACCCATAGACAGTTGGGATCTCTTCTGACATGTCAAACATCCTCGTAAGGCAGGAATCACCTTCTCTATTATCTTTTCTAATTAGTCTTTCCATTTTTAATTAAAGGGAGAGAAAGTCCTTCCCTTCATGTCAACATATATCTTGAGAGTTATCAGTAGATTTAAGTATGTGGTTCATGGAAAAGAGTTTGGAAAAGTCAAATATTTTAAATGAGGTTTAGATGTTTTAATACTAAAAATATAAATTACTGGTCATAGCGGTTTTTTGTTGGTGCTGTATCTGCAGTACAAATAAGGAATGCTATTCTACTCTGTAGTTATAACCTCTTTCTCCAATTTATGTGGATTTGAGAGTACCCGAAGTGTGGCAGGGAACCAGGATGATATTAATCACACTGCATGCATTTAGTGTCTAAAATATACAAAGCCCTTTCTTATGGATCACTCTTTAAAAATTCCTTACTTTATCCCTCTGAAGGGTATTAGAGAGCTATTTTTGCCTCAGTCACTGTAAACTTCTTGACAGAAGGGGTATGTCATGATCTCTTTGCATTTTTAGCACCTGGCATAGCTCCTGGAAAATTGTTGGTGCTCAATGCATTAAAAAAAAAAATGAATAAATGAGCAAGTAGTGAATAAAAAAAAATAAGTAACTTTTGAAAATTCATAGTTTTAGTAAAAAGCAGAGATAGAAATTGGACCCAAGCTTCCTGACTTCTAAGCTATTTTGAATTTAAGAAAACCCAATGAATAGTAGCAAACTTTCTGAAACTGAGGAAGTAGAACCCTCTCTATGTCAAAAAGTCTATATATGCATTAAGACACATCCTGTTGGGATGCGGAAGGCTAGAATAGTGCAAAGATTATGGAAATGAAAATACAGTCAGGACAGAGTATAATCCAGATTTTTTGAAATGCAAGGTAGACTGGTTGACTTGTCAGAGATTCTTTGACACACAATCAGACTTTTGTGGCTTTTAGAGAGATAAGAATCTTTATTCAGAAATCAATAGTTCCTGTTTCTGTGGTAAAGTATATGTAAATCCAAATTTGCCCTTTTTTAGCTGTTTCCTCAAAAAATTAAAAAGTGGTCATATCATCTAGCACTTTTACTGTTGATATATACCTGAAAGAAATGAAGGATCTCAGGTATTTGTACACCTGAATACTTCAATATTTATATATTTATAGGAGCCTTATTCACAATGACCAAAAAGTGGAAGCAACCTAAATGTCCATCCATGGATGAATGGATACACAAAATGTGGCATATAATACAATGGAATATTATTTAGCCTTAAGAAGGAAGGAAATTCTGACATGTGCAATAACATGGATGAAACAAACTTGAAGACATTATATGAAGTTAAATAAGCCGATCACAAGAGGACAAATATTGTAGAAAATTAATTTTTAAAAAGTAAAAAATGATACCATAAATGATTCTTTTTTGTTTTAGGAATTTTTCTGTTTCCAAACATGAAAGTCTTTCTCAGCCAATCTATCTTGTTTCAAGCCCCTCTGTTCTAGTGTAAGAGAAGACTATTTATTGTGCTGTCTGGCAAAAGTAACTCCAGATGTATGTGTGAAATGTAGGACTATAGGGACTATAGTAAGAAATGCAAAAAAGCAAAATGGCTGTCTGGAGAGGCCTTACAAAAACCTGTGAAAAGAAGAGAAGTGAAAAACAAAGGAGAAAAGGAAAGATATAAGCATCTGAATGCAGAGTTCCAAAGAATAGCAAGAAGAGATAAGAAAGCCTTCCTCAGTGATCAATGCAAAGAAATAGAGGAAAACAATAGAATGGGAAAGACTAGAGATCTCTTCAAGAAAATTAGAGATACCATTTCACGCAAAGATGGGCTCAATAAAGGACAGAAATGGTATGGACCTAACAGAAGCAGAAGATATCAAGAAGAGGTGGCAAAATACACAGAAGAACTATACAAAAAAGATCTTCAGAACCAAGATAATCACAATGGTGTGATCACTCACCTAGAGCCAGACATCCTGGAATGTGAAGTCAAGTGGGCCCTAGAAAGCATCACTACAAACAAAGCTAGTAGAGGTGATGGAATTCCAATTGAGCTATTTCAAATCCTGAAAGATGATGCTGTGAAAGTGCTGCACTCAATATGCCAGCAAATTTGGAAAACTCAGCAATGGCCACAGGACTGGAAAAAGTCAGTTTTCATTTCAATCCAAAAGAAAAGCAATGTCAAAGAATACTCAAACTACCATACAATTGCACTCATCTCACACGCTAGTAGAGTAATGCTCAAAATTCTCCAAGCCAGGCTTCAGCAATGCATGAACCGTGAACTTCGAGATGTTCAAGCTGGTTTTAGAAAAGGCAGAGGAAATCAAATTGCCAACATCTGCTGGATCATGGAAAAAGCAAGAGAGTTCCAGAAAAACATTTATTTCTGCTTTATTGACTATGCCAAAGCCTTTGACTGTGTGGATCACAATAAACTGTGGAAAATTCTGAAAGAGATGGGAATACCAGACCACCTGACCTGCCTCTTGAGAAACCTATATGAAGGTCAGGAAGCAACAGTTAGAACTGGACATGGAAAAACAGACTGGTTCCAAACAGGGAAAGGAGTACGTCAAGGCTGTATATTGTCACCCTGCTTATTTAACTTATATGCAGAGTACATCATGAGAAACACTAGGCTGAAGAAACACAAGCTGGAATCAAGATTCCCAGGAGAAATATCAATAACCTCAGATATGCAGATGACACCACCCTTATGGCAGAAAGTGAAGAGGAACTAAAAAGCCTCTTGATGAAAGTAAAAGAGGAGAGTGAAAAAGTTGGCTTCAAGCTCAACATTCAGAAACTGAAGATCATGGCATCTGGTTCCATCACTTCATGGGAAATAGATAGGGAAACTGTGGAAACACTGTCAGACTATTTTTTCGGGCTCCAAAATCACTGCAGATGTGACTGCAGCCATGAAATTAAAAGATGCTTACTCCTTGGAAAGAAAGTTATGCCCAACCTAGAGAATATATTCAAAAGCAGAGACATTACTTTGCCGACTAAGGTCCGTCTAGTCAAGGCTATGGTTTTTCCTGTGGTCATGTATGGACTGTGAAGAAGGCTGAGTGCAGAAGAATTGATGCTTTCGAACTGTGGTGTTGGAGAAGACTCTTGAGAGTCCCTTGGACTGCAAGGAGATCCAACCAGTCCATTCTGAAGGAGATCAACCCTGGGATTTCTTTGGAAGGAATGATGCTAAAGCTGAAAGTCCAGCACTTGCGCCACCTCATGCGAAGAGCTGACTCATTGGAAAAGACTCTGATGCTGGGAGGTATTGGGAGCAGGAGGAGAAGGGAACGACAGAAGATGAGATGGCTGAATGGCATAACCGACTCAATGGACATGAGTTTGGATGAACTTCGGGAGTTGATGGACAAGGAGGCCTGGCGTGCTGCAATTCGTGGGGTCGCAAAGAGTCGGACATGACTGAACAACTGAAATGAAATGAATGGGCTGAAGAACTATGTAAAAATCTAATTTTTGCAAAAAAGTTATGCTCCATTTTGAGGATATATATGCCATATACTTTAGTAACTCAAAAAACTTTAAAAGGAACTGAAATAAAAATTCCTGCTTTTTGGCTTATTCCTTTATTTTTTAGTTTGTTACATTTTCTTAGCTATTGTCAATTCCTTATTTATTAGAAAAAGAAAAGTTAAGGAGAAAGAAGAAACCTAATAAAATATTGCCACAGCATTTAAAAGCATTATAAAATACTTTGAGACAAATTTTTAAAGCAATGTAAATTGGAGAAAATTTATAAATGGTAATTACAATTGTTTTTAATTTATAACACATACAAATGGTCTAATTCTAAACCACTTCATTCTGTTACAAAACCATAAAAGTTATACAAAAAACATTGTAAGCATGTGAGCAAAAGAGAAACTGTTTGAAATTAAAATAAAGAAAATGGGGGGGGTTTGTGTGGCGGGTATGTGCTACAATACGGGGGCGGCAGTGCTGATCAAGACTGGCAAGCCCCAGCAGTGGAGCTGATATTGGCATAGAATGCTAGGTCAGATGCAGTATTAATAATGGACCTTCATGGACTCTGAGCTCCTCAGTCCCTCCATCGATGTATGGAAGGGTGGCAGGATGAATGGACGGATGGGTGGAAGACAGGCTGGCTGGCTGGCTGGATGGATGGACGGAAGGTAGGGTGAATGGTGGATGAAAGAAGAAAGAGAGGTAAGAAAAGAAGGGGAAGATAAAAGGAGAAGGAATGGAAAGAGAAAGGAATAGGCAAACTTCCTGAGGAAGTGTCTATGAACATTGAACAAATAAAAAGAATGAAATGCAACTCAGATCCCCTCTCTCATTCCCACAGCTTACCCCCTGCCCTTGTCCATCTGATTCTCCCCACAGCCTTCAAGGCCCAATTAAATCTCCCTCTGCTGTCTGTTTCAGCCCACAGAGACTGGTCTTCTTTCTCACACGGTGTGTTCCCATTGTCTAATTGCCAATTAGCGTCTTGGCTACACAACTTTCACTTCCCATGATTGAAACTGACCGGAGCACTTGTTAGCATCCGGCCATGGTTAAATCCCTGGGCTGTAGGAGGAAGACTGGCCGGGAGGACCCTGGTCTTCCACTTCCTAACAAAATGACAGAGTGTTAGTCCAGTGTCTGGAGGCTCCACTGTCCTGTGTGTGCAATAGAGGCGCCACCACGCCCTGTAGAAGTGTTAGGATGACTGCCTGTGAAACAGCATGCAGCGAGCTTAGGTGCGACTCGGGCAAAAAAGCCCTCACTCGGGTTAGTGACGCCGTGTTGTTATGATCTGTGAACATCTTTTTTACCCAGTAACACTGTAAGGTTTTAAAAAATGACTATTCCTCCCATCTCTCCTCCCCAAGATACACACACACTCACCACCACCCCACAAAACACACACAGAAAACCACCCACCCCTCCACCCCTAGCACAGGGCTAAGAATCCAGAATACTTTTTGGTTGATGTCTGCTTGGACCCAAAGTCCAGGAAGTTTCATTTCAAAAGATCTGCGTTAAGTGAGTTTCGATTTGCCAGCTGTTTTATTCAGGCCAACTTTTCAGAAGTGAGTTTATTACAGAGAAAAAAAAGAAAAATCAGTGTGTGTTCTCAACAGACTTTCGGGCCCTCTGATGCTCTTGGATAATCAGTCGGTGAGGATAGGATTTCCCAGAGCATGGGCCCAGAACCCCTTCCATCAGACCTCCCTAGATCAGAAACCCTTAATCTCAGGGCCTGGAGAACTTCATTTTAACTACTTCCTTGGAGGATTCTAATGCATGCTCGGATAAGGAACTACTGCCCTGCACAGCTTTACAGAAACCTAGAGTTTAGAGCTTGGGGGCCTTTGAGAGTTTCTAATCCAACTTCCTCACTTTACAGACTTGGGGAAGTAAGGCCCAGAGACGGTGGGCAACCTATGCAAAAGCACACAGCAAGAGCAGTGACAGGGCGAGGGCTCAGACCCACGATCCTGCTCTCACTCTTCCTCACTCTTCCACTCACCTCCCTGCTTTGCTCCACTTACCTCTTCCTCCGTAAGGAGTCCTTGCCGGCTCAAGGGAGGAAGTAAACTAGCATTTATTGAACATTTACTGTGCACCAGGACTTACACAGAACCTTCCAGCAATTCTAGGTATTTTCACGCCTGTCATTCTAGACAAGGAAGCTGTGAATCGGAGATAAAGAATATTTGCAGAGAACAAAACCTGCTGGTATATGAGAACAATTCCAATATTCCAGGAGAAATTGAGGGGAGCCCTTTCATCATCCATGTGGTGAAAATGATTTTAAAATGGCTTAATACGAAAAAATCCATTTTTCATTCATGTAAACAGAATATACTGCATATTAGAACCCAATAGGAACTCCTGATAACACTGGCCCATGACACGTTGTTGCTGTTCGAATTTTATCCGTAGCAGTGGTTCTCAACTAGGGGGTGCAATTTTGGCCTCCTGGGAAACATCTGGCAATGTCTAGAGACATTTTTGGTTGTCACAGCTGAGCAGGGACCACTGACATCCAGTGGGTATAGGCCGGGGATTCTAGTCAACATCCTATGGTGCTCAGGATTGCTTCCCAGACAAAGAATTACCTGGTCCAGGATGTCAATGGTGCCGGGGCTGAGGAACCCTGGTCTGCATGACGTGAAACTCTTTGGTTGTGATGTCATTTGCGGTTGTCTCCCAGCTGGCGCTAGTGGTAAAGAACCCGCCTGCCAGGAGAGAAAAGAGATGTGGGTTCCATCCCTGGGTGGGGAAGATGCCCTGGAGGAGCGAGCGGCAACCCACTCCGGCATTCTCGCCAGGAGAATCCCGTGGACAGAGGAGCCTGGTGGGTTACAGTCCCTGAGATCCGAGTCAGTCGCGACCGCACACACGCACCACCGCTAGGAGGCAGTATAACCTCTGGTCCTGATGGCTCACCCCAGACACGAGAGGCACTAACCCTTCCCTTGGATGGTCCATCTCGTATCCACAAAATGGGTATATTAGGATGGAATGAGATGAGGTGGCTAGAAAAAGAGAGGAAATAAGGTTATATCTGAATGAAGTCTCTAGGCAGGGATCCCACAACTGCTAAGAAGTTAGACATCAACTCCAGGGCTGTGTAAATCCAAAGGTAAAATGAAGTTTCAAGTACTGTCTCTCTCCCTATGGATGAAAACCCCACGAATCAAGATGTTGCAATGTGAGCCATGAAATTCCTTTGTATCAAACCAGTCTGCTTTTTACTGGAGTATAATTTCTCTGCAATGTTGTATTAGTTTCTGCTGTGCAGTGAAATGAATCAGCTCTAAGTATTTATTTATCCTCTTCCTCTTGAGCCTCCCTCTTGGGCCTCCCCTCCCCCCATCTAGGTCATCACAGAGCCCTGAGCTGAGTTCCCTGCGCTAGACACCAGATTCCCACTAGCTATTAATATCTATTTTACACATGGTAGTGTGTATATGTCAATCCTATTCTCCCAGTTCATGTCACCCTTCCCTGTCCCCCAACCCCATGTCTGCAAGTCCATTCTCTGTGTCCCTACTCCTGCCCTGCAAGTGTTTTCATCTGTACCATTTTCCTAGACTCCACATATACATGTTAATATATGATATTTGTTTTTCTCTTTTTGACCTCCTTCACTCTGTATGGCAGACTCTAGATCCACCCACATCTCTACAGATGACGCTTTTTCATTCCTTTCTATGGCTGAGTAATATTCCATTGTGAACTTCCCTGGTGGTTCAGTGGTAAAGAATCCATCTGCCAATGCAGGATACATGGGTTCAATCCCTGGGTTAGGAAGATTCCCCTGGAAGAGGAAAGGGCAACTCACTCCAGTGTTCTGGCCTGGAGAATCCCATGGACAGATGGACCTGGCGGGCTATAGTCCATGGGGTTGCAAAGAGTTGGACATGACTTAGAGACTAAACAACAACAAGTATTCCATTGTACACATGGACCATATCTTTCTTTATCCATTCATTTTAATTACACTGTAGAGTACCTTGGGTTTCTCAAGGTGAATTTCAAGCATGACTTCTGATGCACAATATCTGCTCCTTGGCCTCCCCTTCAGTGGAGAGAAGTGTTGCTTGGAGTGGAGAATGCAGATTTTATGCTTAGCCTGAGTTTGAATCCTGGCCCTGAGGATTCTTGGCTGTGTGACCTTAAGAAAAATCCCTCATTTCTCTGGGACTCAGTTTTCTCAACTGTAACATGGGGATCATAGGATCCACAGAATTAAAGATTATGTGAGTTTTAATTCAGATAATGCAGGTAGAGTGCTTGGCACAGTATTTGGTACACTGAAAATAATAAATGCTGACAGTAATAGTTATTGTTATCATCATCATTGTCACTATAATTAAGTCCCTGGTATTAGGAGAAGGTGGGAAATTGAGACTCTGGGGCATCCTCGGCATTTGTAAAGCAAAGCTCGTATTGTCTAGGTCTGATAATTCATAGCTCACTAAATCTAACCTGTCATTTCCGCTTTTAGTGAAAATATATTCAATATTGGAATTAATTACTATTAAAGTGGCCTTGTTATTAAGCACCGAGGGATCAGTGGCAGACCCAGTGGGTTATCATCATTGAGAAAAACGTCTCAAGGGAAAGAAAAAAAAGCTGAATTAGTGCGCCATCCTGAATCCAATTGGAAAATCCCTCATAACCCTGACTGCTGCTGACAATTAATCTAAGGAGCCTGTAAATCATGAGAAAGCTTTTGGAGGCAGAAACTATGGTGGGAGGGAAGTGAGGAGGAGGTTGGCTTGCCCTTTCCGTCTTGGATGTTGCTCAGCTGGCGATTCTGCAACGCGGGAGAAGTAAGGGATATTTGAGGACACCTGTTAGCCCAACGCGCAGTTATTCTGTGGAGCAGGAGGGGGATGGTGGGCCCTGGCCCAGCGCTGTGCTCTGTAACCAGGGGGAGTGATGGATGGGGAAAAATAGGAGATACCAGAGAGGCAGTCAGGGACAAATCACCTCTTGCCTTCGAAGCCCTGGTAGAGATTGAGGTTTTTTTCTAAGTGCAATGGGAAGTCTCTGTAGGGTTTAGAGCAGGGAGTGATTTAATATGAGTGTTTAAAACTCACTCTGGCCATTGGCTGGAGAACAGGCTGAAGAAGGGTAAAGTGGGAGACCAGTAGGAGTTTATCACTGTCATCTGGATGAGAGTTTAGAGAGATTTGACATAGGATTAGTGTGGTGACAGTGGCTGATGGAGAAGGCACACAGAGGCAAGGTATATTTTGAAGGACAAGTTGACAAGGGTGCTGAGGGACTGGATGAACAGAGTAAGGGAGAAAGGAAGCAGTCAAGGTTGGCAGTCAGTCCCTACCCTAGATTGAGGATTAAGTTAGCTAAATGGATGCCAGTACCTGTATCAGTCAGCTATTGCCATGATAATGCTGCATAACAAATCAGCCCCAATTCAGATGGGTTGGCAATCATCTGTGGTGGAATGATTCTAAAAACACTTCAAAAGATTTGCTCCAGCCATCCTGCAACTCAGGACATCAGCGAATGCTCCAGTTTACCCCAGAGTCAAGCAAGTTCGATTTTCTGATTAGCTTTGCACAGCTACCAGGAACTTTGTCGGGCAGGTAGCTCGTCAGGCCAAACACAGGACAAGCCTGTCACTAGTCAAGAAGCTGACTCAGGGAGATTGGCCTGCTTCCCCTAATCGATGCCATCCACATAATACTAAGAATCGCAACCTCTGCCAGCAAGTGCCTGCTCCTGGTTGCAAGCAGCGGGATCACTTAGCCTGTCAGAAGCCATTAGACAGCAGGGCTGGCTGATTTTGAAAAGGAGGATAGGGGGTCTTTTCAAGGACAAGCTGAACAAATAAAAGGAAAGCTAGACAGTGACCCAGGCCCAGCACCCACGGTTGAGGATTTAGATGACTCCAGGAAGTAAGAGAACCAACGGGATGATGCTTTTCGCCATACTGGGTAATGCATCACGTCTCCTATGGAGAAAGAGAGATGGATGATGCGCTTGAGGAAAACTGTTGCCATCCCAAGTGGCGATTTGCGATCTGGACAGGAAGTAAGTAAATAGGACTGAACAAGAACCCCGAAGCAGCTGCATTTGGGAACAAACGGGGCTAAGTGTGGCTGCCTGAAAGGTGAAGGATTTGCAAAGAAAGGCTGGCTTCTAATCTGAACACAGCAGCAACCCTTCCCTTGGCTCAGGCTCCTACACCTGCAGTTCCCCCAGCCACAGACCTGGCCCCCTCTCTCTAGAATTTGCTGGTTTAGTGAACGGTGTTGCTATGTGTGTGCCTGACAAGACAAAAACTTGGAAGCCACCCCTTACACCTTGCTGTCCCCCACTCCCTTATCCAATCCATTCCCAAGACCTGTCCATTTTACCTCCTAAATATTCCTCCAAGCGGCTCCCTTTCCCTCCATCCCTGCTGCCATTAACCAAGTCATAGCCTCCATCAGCTTTCAGCAGGCCGACGGCAGCAGCACCCTCGCTGGTCTTCTGGTTTCCAACTCTCAATCCACCCCCCCCCCATGCTGCCACCACAGCCATCTCTGCAAAACATGTGTCTGCCAACACCACCTCCCTTTTTAAAAACCATTTGGTGACTCTCCGTTGCTTTCAGAATAGAGACCAAAATTATGAATATAATTTACTGTTCCCAGCAGGGTCTGAGTCCCTGCCCACCTCTCACCGCTGCACAAGCTGTTCTGTCCGCCTGGAACACACTTCCCTCCTGCCTTCAGCAAGCTCATACAGTCATTCTTCAGAGGCCAGCCCAAGCATCAATTCTGCAAAGCAACAGTGCCCTTTGCCTTTGAGATCAGAAACTTAAATATATACTCAGAGGATCTTATTCCATTTCTTCAGAGTCCTTATCTCAGCTAGTAATTGCACTTTCATTTTTCTGTGATTATTCTGTTAAAATCAGCCTCCTTGTGAGCCCTGTGGCTGAAACTGTGGACGGATTTACCCAACACTTGACCCACTCCCGTCCTCACTAGCCTTCCTCTACTGTGGGTGAATTCCCAGAATTCCTTTCAGGTAAGAATGGCCATGTGACATTATCTGGCCAATGAGATGCAAGCAGAAGGTCCTGCTGAGACTCCTGGGAAAGATTCTCAAGAGAAGACAGACTCAATTTGGATGCCCTTGGCCATTTTGCCTCTTCCCTTTATCCTTGGCTGGATTACCAACCCAATGAAGACTGGTGTAGTGGTCATCTTTCAGCCATGAGGAGAAGAGCCACACAAGGATGAGGGAGTGGAAAGAGAAGAAGCTGGGGTGACTCTGGCACAGTGGGGTGGCTGGGTCAGCCTTGGCCATTTTCCACTGACCTCTTGTTGCCATGGGCTGGGGCTCTGTGTAACTAGCAATAGCTGAGTTAATTCCATAGAACTTGCACCTTGTTCTATAAGATTCTCTTAAAAAAAAAAGATTTCTTTTCTGTGGACCATTTTTAAAGTCTTCATTGACTTTGTTACAATATTGTATGTGGAATCTTATTTCCCTGACCAGGAATTGAACCCGTACCCCTACATTGCAATGTGAACCCTTAACCACAGGACCACCACGGAACTTCCCATAAGACTCTAACTAATACAAGCTCCATGATGACATGAACTGTGACTATTTTTGCACTCTGCACATCCTTGGCATGGAGCCTGGCACATACACTCAGTGAACATCTGTTGAATGAAAGGAGCACTGTCTTTGGAGTCCAGCAGATCTAGGTTCTGATTTCTGCCCCATTATCAATGGCTGCATGGCCACTTAATCTCTTCCTCAGCTGTCAAACTGGGTATATGGTGCCTTCCTCCTCCTGGAGTGGATGAGATCAACAGGAAGCCTTAGCACGGTGTCTGGTACCTAATAAGCGCTCGTTCGACTGGGAATTCCTGAAATCCTCCAAGCCTCAGCTGGGCAAGTTCCCAGAAAATTCCTTCCCCGGCCAAGCTTCAGTTTCCCCCATCTGTGAAAGGAAGCGGCCCTATGAGCTGACCTCTGAGGTCCCTCCTGCCCTAAAAGTCAGTAAGTCACACACATGTACACATATACACGCACACACACACCTGTGCATATGCTAGCAGCTGAGACACTTAAAACAGAGAGACATGAATTCAAATCTCAGCCTTCTCTGCCCTGAATGTATCACCTTGTCCAAGCCACTTCCTCCCAGCAAGCCTCAGTCTCCCCATCTGTAAAATACGGATGACCATGTCAGGTGGTGGTCTGGGGCTTCCGAGGGATCCTGCAGGTTCCTTCTCAGCACAGGGGGTTTAGAAATCAGGGGGTTTAGAATATCAGCCATTAGACTCTGTCCACCCCGCCCCCGCACCCCCCCCCCCCCCCCCCTCCTGATTTCCCT
>SJXQ01001847.1:441373-453883 GCA_006408695.1 Aepyceros melampus | reverse complement strand
GGATTCAGCGGCGCTCTGCCACGGGTTAATCTAAGATGGGAACAGAAACACAAATTTTCCATTCAAAACCCACAGACCATTTTTGTTCAGTAATAGATTTAAACAAGGTTTTCTCTCACAGCAATCTTCCCTAATCTCCGATTGTTCCCTTTTTAGAGATGCAGTATCCTTGCGCATCGCGCGGAGAATACAAATGAGAGATTGTCTGAAATCTCCCCTTGGCTCTCGCGGAGCCTCTTCATCAGGCCGTCTGCCTCACTCTCTTCAGAGGCAGCGTCTGCTGGGATCTGCCCCATCCTGTCGTGCGTGCAGTGATTCTCCCCAGAACAGTCTTGCAGATGGAAAGTGGATGCTTGTCCTGGGCTAGGGGCTCAGAAAGTCCTGCAGTCATTTCCCAAGTCCAGCTATCGATTCCTCGCACCCAAAGAGGAAATGCTACTACTTATAAAGGGGCTATCATGTGTTTATAGCACTCTTTGTGCCTGGCTCCATCCCTTCCAACACCACCATGAGGAAGGAAAGTCTATTATACCCATTTTACAGGTGAGGCACCTGAGACTCAGAGATGTTAAGTACTCAGACCAGTGTCACACAGCTTTTCTCCAAGATTGGGGTGACTGTGCTAGATTAGACACCCCTTCCTCACTGTGCCTGTACTTCTTTCTCTCTCTTTTTTTTTCTTTTACTATTTATTTATTTATGTGGCTGTGCCAGTTCTTATTTGCAGCAGGCAGGATCTTTGATCTTTGTTGCAGTATGTGAGATCTTTTGGTTGCGGCACGTGGGATCTAGCTCCCTGACCAGGAATCAGACCCAGGGCCCCTGCACTGGGAGCATGGAGTCTTAGCCACTAGAAAGTCCCTGTAGCTGTATCTCTTGGGTGCTTAATACATACAAATCTCTGATCTAAACACAGGATATGGATGACAAGCGAGTAAACCCTCAGATAACTAGGGTGATTTCAGACCGTGACCATACAATGCAAAGGGGTTGTAACCATGAGCGTGGGGCGGTGTGTACATGTGATGTCTTACAAAGGTGGTCTTTGAGCTGAGACAGAGGCAGTGAGGGGTAGCCGGCTGCTCAGGGATCTAGCAGGGGAGGGTTCCAGCAAGGAAAAGCAGGCTTGGGAGTGAGGATGGGACTGCAGGAGGCGAGGCTGGGGAGCTGGGAGGAGACGTCCACATGGGGCTCTGAGGCCAGGGAAAAAGTCTGGTCTTAGCGCAGCTGGAGGCCACGAAGAGGGCCAAGGCCATCCTTTGACACTTAAGGACCCCTCCGACCGCCTTGGCTTTTCCGGTGGCTCAGCGAGTAAAGAACCCATCTGCCAGTGCAGGACACACAAGAGATGTGGGTTCAATTCCTGAGTCAGGAAGATCCCCTGGAGCACGAAATGGCAGCCCTCTCCAGTGTTCTTGCCTGGAGAATCCCAGGGACAGAGGAGCCTGGTGGGCTACAGTCCATGGGGTCGCAAAGAGTCAGCCACGACTGAGTGCGCACACCGCTTGGGGAGACTGTGTCAGGAGCCAGGGCAGGGAAGCGCCCCCAGCCTGGGAGACAGCGAGGGGAGGCAGGCTAGCTAGAGGGCGGTGCAGGAGTGGAGGTGGAGAGGCGGAGCCAGGACCTCGGGGGAGCCGAGTCCTTCCGGGACAAGCGGCCCCTGGAGGCATTGGTGTGTACAGCTAGGTGTCCTGGGAAGAAGCTTCTCTGGGGGTACAGGGTTTGATGCTGGTCGGTCCAGACGTTGGGGAACACAGCCCCCCAGTTACTAATCATCCAGGAGAGGTGTGCGGGCACCTCAGGCAACTCCCCTCTTCTCCTGGGGGAGTCTTTCTTTCTCTTCCCCCTTCTTCTCTCCCTCCCCCCATCTCTGTCAAGAGCGTGGATGAATCTCAAAAAAGAACATTATACTGAGTGAGCGAAGCCAGACCCAAAAAAATCAGACTACACACTACCTGATTCCAGTTATATAAAATGGGGTAGAGAATGCAAACTAAGGCATAGTGACAGTGAGCAGATCCGTGAGAGCGTGGGGGAAGCCAGTGGGATGGAGAGGGATGAGAGGGAGGAACTCCAAAGGGTCTCTCTGTTTCTCTGTCTCTCTTTCCCATCTCTGTCTCTCTCTCTGTCTCTTTCTCTCTCTCACCTTACGGGAGATATGACAGATACCACCACCCACTGGGAGCTAGCGGCAGATTGGACTAGCGACTGAGAAGTAGGACTTCTTGCTCACCCCCTCCTGGCTTTGAGCCCCAGCTCCATCACTTACCAGCCGGGTGACCCTGTGCAATGACATAACCTCTCTGAGCCTCAGTTTATCTTATAAAACAGGAGGGAAATTGTTTTCCTCCTCACAAGGTTTTTTTTTTTATTCCAGCTTTCTTTAAATATAACTGGCATCTAATAAACTGCACATGTTTAAAATGTACAAGTCAATCCGTTTTGATATACATATACCCCTGTGAAACCATCCCCATGATCAAGACAATGAACACATCCATCCATCCATCCAAAAAGTCTTCGGGCTCTTAGAGAAAAATCCCTCCCGCTTACCCCTGCCTACTCCCTTCATCTTCTCCATGCTACCATACCACATATTAGTTTGCATCTTCCCAGAGTTTTCTATAGATAGAATCATGTAATATGTACTCTGATTTTTTAATCTGGCTTCTTTTACTCAGTATAGTGGCTTTTTGAGACTCATATGTGTTTTCATGGATATTGAAAGATCCTTCCTTTTTATGTCAGGCAGAATCCCACTCAATGAATGACCCACAGTTTGTTTATATATTCACCCATTGATAGGTATTTGGTTATTTCTAGTTTGGGGCTATTTATGAATAGTGCTGCTGTAGACATGTATACAGGTGTTTGTATGGTTATAGGTTTTTTCTCAGGTAAATACCCAAGAGTAGAGTTTCTTAATCATATGGCAGGTTTACACTTAAGAAACTTTCTATTTACCAATGTGGTACCATTGTACATCCCACCACATATATGTGACTATTCCAGGTGCTTCTGGTCTCTGTCAACACTTGCAACTATCTGTCTTTATCTTAGCCAACCTAATAGGTGTGTCAGGGTGTCTGATTGCGATTTGAATTTGCATTTCCCTAATGATTAACATGTTGAACATCATTTCATGAGTTTATTTGATGTCGATGTAGCTTTGGGGTACTGCAGTGCCTGTCCAAATATTTTGCCCTCTTTGGGGGATTGCTTATTTTATTACTATCAAGTTTTGAGAATCATTTATGTATTCTGGGAACAGCTCTTTATCAGATATGAAATCTGCAGTTAGTTTCTCCCCATTGTGGCTTGACTACATTTTCTTAACAGTGTCTATCAAAGAGCAGAAGCTCTTAAATTTAATGAGGTTCAATTTATCAATTTTCCCTTTTATGGGTATTTTTTTCCCCTTACAAGCTTTTAAGATAATCCAGTGCCTGGCACATTAACAAGTACTTAATAAACGGCAGATGCCCTTGTTATAACTTTGAAAGGGAAAGTGCAGTACCCTGAGAGAGGCCTGGGGGCCCAGCACCTCTGCGCCCCTCTCTGTGTGGCCCAGCTAAGCTCTTTCCCCTCTCTGAGCCTCAGTTTCCCCATGTGTGCAGTGAGGGAGTTGCATGACTCAGTGATATTTGAGAGCCCATGATCATAGACAGTGTTAATATTCTCTAAAGGCTGGAAAGGGACACTGAGGGGGAAGTGTTGGGGACTGGGAGCTGGGATGGGGAGGGCTTCCTTCCAGGGAGCAGAAGTCCAGGCTTCCTTCTGAACTAAGAGCATCTTGCTGGTAGTTTCGGATCCTCTGAGGGCACTTGGGAGATGCTGGCATGGAGGGCAATGGGTGGGCAACCTTTCACCTCTAAGTGCTTCTTGGAACTGCTGAGATACTGGGATTCCACAGGCGAGAAAAGGAAGGTGCAGAGAGACATGGTGAAAAAGTGGCAGGGCCGGAACTCAAAGCCCACACTCGCTCGACTCCCTCCAGCCTGGACCCTGGAGGAGGGAAATGCCAGGGCAGGCAGAGAGAGGGGAACTTCAGCCAAAGAAATGTTCCATCTGAAAGTCACAGTGCATTCCCTCCCAAGCAGCTGCGAGTAAAAAATAGAGTGGGTCGGAATTAGCAGACCTTTTTTTTTTTCCTCCTTTTTAATTTATAGCTTGTTAGTTGACGGGCTCACTGGGAGGACGTCTTGTCTCCGGCTTGGCAGCCGAGTCAATGACAAAGCACTGACAGCCCAGAACAGCCTTCCTCCTCCACGGCAGGTCGAGAGTGGTGCTGGACCTCACTGGCATTCTTGGGCATCTCAGTGGTGGTGGCCCTTCGCAGTCCTCCCCCAGGTTCCAAAAGGTGCAAAAACCCACCGTTGGTTTAATGGCTGCAGTAGTCCTGTTTCTTATGTTCATGCTCTCTAACATTTAGTAAACTATTCACTATTCTCCAGGAACCAGAGAAATAAAGATAATTAGGACATAGCCCCTGTCCTCAGGCTGGAGGGGTGAAGATCACATAGATGAATAACTATGGGATGGTGCAATGGAAGCTGCAGCAGCAGAGAAAGGGGGCATACTGAGCCTGGGTTGGGGCATCAGGGAAGGCTGCCTAGAGGTGGGGATATTTCAGCGGGGTTTTGAAGGATGAGTAGAAGTGCAAAGGCATATATCTACCCACAGTGCCTGATAGTAGGGAGTATTGGGTGAGTTCCTGTCCTGTTCTCTTCTCTAGTGCTTTCTCAGATGTTTCTCTTATGGGCTTTGCCAGATTATAAACTCACTAGGGGCGGGGATTGTGTTTTCCCCTTTCCTTCCAATTTCCTACAGCAGTAGACCACAGGATACAGTGGACCTGACCCGTAGAGCAGAATTTCTCAACCTCAGAACTCTTGGTCTTTGGGGCTGGTTAATTATTTGGGCCAAGAGTGGACTGGGGGCCTGTCCTGTGCTGTGCATTGTAAGATATTTAACAGCATCCCTGGCTCCCCCCAGCCCCTCAGTCGTGACAAACAGAAAACGTCTCCAGACATTGCCAAGGATCCCCTGGAGGCAAAATCACACTTGGAGAACCACTGTCATGGAATCTTTATGTAGGCACTCATTCATTTATTTTTTTATCCCTGCATTCAACAAACATTTACTGAATACTTAACCACGTAGGCATTAGGAACACTAAGACGTGTGAGACACAGCCACGGCCACATCCAGTGTCCTCGAGGAGTCACCAGGGCAGGCAGGAAGAGAGACAAGCCAAAAATTATGATGGGGGAGCACAGAGGCTGTGGGAGTATGAGCCGGAGAGTGTATTCCAGGAAGGCTCCCTGAAAGAGGCAACGCCTATCCTGAATATTAAAATAAATGGAAAGTAGCCAGATGAAAGGGAGAGAAGGCAGTCTAAACCAAGGACCTGGGATAAGTGAAACTCTCGAGGGTGGGCAGACCTGGCCCTTTTAGGGGAGTATGGCAGTTCTGCAATCCTGGGGCACAGGCCTGCCCTGCCCTCGAGGTCCCCTTTGCAGAAGAGACGTGTGGGTCTCCATGCTCTGCTCAATGGCTCAGCCTATCTCCTCCCCACCACCTTCCACAAAGGCCGCCTTCCTGTCCAGTGGTTTCTCAGTGATCACAGTCCCTCTAGGTTGATGTGAGGGGAAAGTTCTCAGCTACCCTGGCTTTAGACCTGTCATCCAGTCCCTGATTATGCTTGGAATTTGAAGACAGACTGGGGACACGGCTCATCTCTGCAGAGTCACAGCTGCCAGCCCGTTAGGTCTCCAGAGCTGAACAGAGCCCTGACCGTCTAATTGCTTGAGAACTTTGGTGTGGAAACTTCTTCATGTCTGAATGATGTATGGTCTTCCCAGGTGGCCCCCACATTTCTAGGAGCTCTTTTAGACCATTCATTTATGTGTTTGGTTGATCTGTCCAGGAAAGGAACTTTAAATAATAAGGAATGGGAATGGAATTGGGAGGGTGAGGGAGGGGTCAAACATTTTGAGCCTGTGGACTTGATTAATTGCAGTCATGACATTTATTTTAGAAAGGTAGTTTATCAGCTAAAGTGCCAGTTTCCGGTCTGGGGTCCCCAGACCCTAATGGTCTTTGAAAAGGGTGATGGCGGAGGATTTGAGAACTAGGGTAAAGGTTCTGAAAATCCTGTGGGGGATTCTCTACTTAACAAAAACAAGGCTGAATCTGCTAGCTTAGAGGTCGGGTTATTTGAGTTTAAAATTCATGCATACTGTCTGCAGGATGACCCCCTAACTGTGACCTCTGAGGCTTAGTTTGGCATGGGCACTGCCAGCCGCTAGGACCTTGCTGTCACCACGTCCCTTCCTGCCTCCCTCTGCTCCCTTCTCGTCCCTTCTCGGCCTTTTGCTGAGATCAAGTACTGTCTTCTCTGCCATGCAGAAGCCCATAAATACCAGCCCCTCTCACATCCAGACTCCGCTGGAGACCCCTCCCAGCTCCCCCTTCACCCTCTGCCTCACCCAGTCCTTGGCTCACCATCCTGCCTCCCAGAAGCGTCTCCCGACCACCTGGACCTGCGTTCCAGGGACCCTCTGGGGAGTGGAATCTTGAGTTGCACAGACCTGGCTTCACATCCCAGCTCAGCCACTTCCCAGAGGTATGGATGCACCTCCCTGGGCCTCTGCTTCCCCACGCGCCCAGCATGGACACTGTACTTGCATCCCTACCTCCTAGGGTTGTTGTGGGGATAAATGGAATGGGAAGGCTCTCAGTGCTGCCTTGCCTCTGAGATGGTCTTCTTCAATCGGCGGTGGCTCCCTGTCTTCATTTACAGGTCTGCTCTCCCCATGGCATCTCTAAGGGGACAGGGACCAGTCTTGGATCCCTTATCCTCAGTTTCTGGTGCAACACCTCAGGAATAGGAGACTCCTGGTACACGTTTGCATGAAGATGTCCCAAGACGTCAGAGGGGGAACCGGAACTGCTTACCACCTGGGTGAACCAGGGCAGGTTATTTCCCCACTCTGTGCCTCAGTTTCCTCATCTGTAAAATGGGTATTATGATAGTACCTACCTTGTGGGGTAGCTGGGAGGACATTATTTAATGCATGTAAAGTGTTTGGCACAAAGTGAACACTGTTTAAGTGTCACTCATTATTTGATTGATAAAACCAGGGAACTGAATGACTTATTACTTCACCAAAGCACTGTGGAAGGCAAAACATATTTTATAGTATACAATGGGGTAGAGGGCATTAATGATGAAACATTTGGGGCTACTGAGGTGTCACCATCTCTCCCCTGACCCATTCCGCCCACGGCCTGGCCTCCAAGCCAGCCACTGCAGGAAATAAGGATTTGGGTTATTTTTTCTTTAATCAGCAGAGTGCGGGTGTGCTATTTCACACGCCAGCTGTTTAAGTGTATACTAGTTACAGCTGACTGCCTTGGATGATTGGTTGAGGGGGGCCGAGTTCCCATTTGTCCCCAATCAATCTGGAAACTGAAAAGCGGCCAGAATATTCATTTTCCACTTCAGGCCGGCAGCCTGGGATTATTCTCGATGGAGGAGCTGCCAGCCCAAAGGCTTGGTAGGAGGTCTTCCTGGGGGGATCTTCCCCAGGGGCTGGGGTCTTCCTGATGAGCCAGGATGGTAGGTAGATGGGCAGAGGTGGGGTCTTGAGCAAACCGTGTCCCTGTAATTAATTAAGGGGCAGGCACTGGTCAGAGGGTTAGGGGGACTAACTCAGGTGGCTTAGCTGTGGCTTGGAGCCCCATGCTGTCAATGTCAAGGTTGTGTCCTTGACACAGTGTAGCCCAAGGTAACGCCCAGGCACATAGGCGGGCATTTCATAAGCACCCACTCTGAGTTTCCACTGGGCGAAGCACCCGCGAGAGGAAACCCGGGAGACCCAGACGTGAGCATAAGAGCTGAAAATACCAGCTCCATCTGAAAGAGTGAAGTCAGGAACTGTGTTGATAAAGGCAGGCCCTGTGACAAGGCCATGGCTTTCATTCCATCGTCCCTGCGTTTAGGAAACTTAGCACCTTACGACGAGGTGGGGCTGGTTCTGATGACTTGTAGGCTCCAGTGGAGGGCAAAACGCAGGCCCTGCTTTCCCGGGAGGCAGCCACGCGAGAGGCGAGATCGTGAACGTGCACACACGATGACAATGACGATGCAGAAGCAGCGGCCGCGGGCCGGGCGCTGACGGTAAGCCAGGCTCCGCTCACGGTTCTTCATTTGCTCTCTCGGTAGCTCCGGGAGAGAGGGCCTGTTTTTACCCCGGCTGTGCAGATGGTGAGCCCGGAGCTCTGAGAAGGGCAAGTCTCTGGGTGAAGGCCCAGGCAGGCGGGACGCAATCACGAGTGAGAGCAGCCCCATCTGACCCCAGGCGCTCCTGCCGCCAACCACTAGGCTAGCCTGCCTCTCAAAATAACTAGAGCACATGTGCTGTTTCTGATTTTAGAACACCTTGTTTTAACTGCTGAGTAGCAACGACAGAAAGTAGACACCCAGCTGAAGGGCAGGCTGGGGTGAGCCCTTGGCAGTGGGTTTCACAACCCCCCTCCCCAGCATGCATCTTAGTGTCTTGGACATAGTAGGTGGTCGGCAGGAACTTGCTGATTCGAAGCCTTTCTAAGCACCAACAGGCAAGCCTCTGCCGCCTATTTCTGACTTTTTTTTTTAAATAAAATATTTATTTGGCTGCCTCGGGTCTTCGTTATGGCATGTGAACTCTTAGTTGCAGCCTGTGGGCTCTGGTTCCCCGACCAGGGATCGAACCCAGGTCCTCTGCATCAGGACAGTGGCGAGTTAGCCACTGGACCACAGGGAAGTCCCTGCCCCCTATTTCTTCAGTGTTCACAAGGCATCGTTTCATCTATCCAGTCTGTGAAGAGGGACTACGCAAACCCTCACTTTGTAGAGGAGGAAACGGAGAACAGACAGACGCAAGACAAGACCCTGGCCCCCAGATCCTTCCAGCTCTGCCTGCTGCCTCTTCCTCAGACCCAAGGGGCAATTGATCCCATTTGGTTACCTTATCAATGTGAAACTGTTGTGCTGTTCTGCTGCCCTGAGCTGCCAGGGTCCGTAAAACGCTCTCATGTCACTTTCCACTTGGAGAAGTGCGTCTGAAACCTGCCGGCGTGAGCTTGGGCTGCTGCATGCAGCCCAGGCAGGAAGCCATCCATTTAAATGTCCTCCTCTTCCCTCTCCAACCTCCAACAGCACCTCCTCGGGCTGCCCGACCTCCAACACACACACACACACACACACACACACACACACACACACACAGCTAGGGAGAGCAGGTTCCCTCCACCAGCCTGGAGCTGGGGCTTCTGGAGCTGCAAACACTGAATCATGGGATTATTCTCTTCTTCCTTATCATCCACTGGCCTCTCCCAGGTGGTGTTTCTCTCCTCGAGGGGGGTGGGTGTTTCCTTGGGTACCCATCACTGCCTCTTCCCAGGGGTGGGACCCAGAGTGGAAGCAGGGCATCCAGTTTGACCCCCCACACCTTTGCTCACGCTGTTCCCTGCGTCTCGTGCGCCCTCTCCACTCACTCACGTTTGACTCCTTGTTGAAAGGCTTCAACAGACAAGCCCTCCTCCTTGGTGGAAGGGAAGAGGCATTCATCAGGCACTTCCGTGACCATCTGTTCCGTGGACGGGGCTGGCCCTGAAAAGGGGACCTGGAACTCAGGACAGAGTGATGTGCAATCAGCTCCTGCCTCCTGACAGCTGTGTGAGTGTGGGCGCCTTGCCTCCCCTCCCTGAGCTCCGTCAAATGGGGTGATAACAGTACCCGACTTACTTGGCTGTTGGGAGCACTGGGAAGATAATTCATGTAATAGCATCTGCTCCTGGGCCTGGCAGACGGCAGACACTTAATGCAATGTGAAAGCGCTTTGCTCCAAGCAGTTCTTTTGAGAATATTATTTATTTATTTACTTGGCTGCGTAGGGTCTTCGTTGCCTCCTGCGGGATCTTTCTTTGCAGTTCGCGGGCCCAGTCGTTGCAGGATGGGCTTAGTGGCCCTGGGGCATGCGTGATTTTATTTCCGCAAACAGGGATCAAACCAGTGTCCCCTGCGTTGCAAGGCTGACCCTTATCACTGGACCACCAGAGAAGTCCAGAGCAATTTCAATAACTTATGCGCTGCCACTTACAGAGCTACTGCTCTGTCCTGGGCTCTAGGGTAGGTATTCCAAAGGCATCATTTAGTCAAGGGGAATCTGGCGCCTACTATGCGCCAGGCACCATTTCGTGTGCTTGGAATTCATCAGCAAAAGAAAAATACAGATAATGAATCTTACCCTCTTTGAGCCAGGAGGTAGTCAGGGAAGGCCTCGTGAAGATGTGATATTTGATGTCCACGTCCACCAATTCCCCAGCACCAAGGACCTTGCCAGATGCAGACGGAGGAGGGTGACTTCCGCAGGCATCCATGCGCCCGGTGGGGGAGTGAGTCACGTGAACAGTTTGTTGTTTGTTTTTTGGCCGTGCTGGGTGTTTGTTGCTGCCCTGGCTTTCTCTAATTGTGGCCGGTGGGTGGCTACTCTCTAGCTGCAGTGCGCGGGGCTTCTCATTGCGGCGGCTTCTCCTGTTGCAGAGCAGGGGCCGCAGCTGCTCAGGCTTCAGCAGTTGCAGCGCGAGGGCTCAGGCTCCCAGGCTTCAGAGCACAGGCTCAGTGGCTGTGGCACACGGGCTTGGTTGCTCCTCAGCAATTAAGTGGGATCTTCCTGGACCAAGGATCAAACCCATGTCTCCTGCATTGGCAGGCCGATTCTTTAAACTGAGTCACCAGGGATGTCCACGTGGGCACTTTAGAGACAGGCGTCCCCACCTAGTCCTTCATTCATTTCATCCCCACCAGATGTGCTAGGGTCTTACGATCCCCATTCGCGAGTTGATGAGGCTTTTGCTCAGAGAGGCCGAAGATCACGGAGCTAGCAGGGGACAACCCTGGCTTGTTGCAAGTCGAAATACAAGACCTTGTTATGATCCAGAGGTTGCAAGGCACTCTCACTCTCCTCCCATACTGCCCCAACCTGTTTTCCAGCTCATCCGCTCTGCCTCCGGGAATCTATCATGTTGTGTCACACACACACGGCTTTGTCTGATGCCCTCCAAGGGGCCAGTGCTGGACCAAGCTGAAAGAGAAGTGTCACCTTCTTGCTCTGGGCTTGTCTGCTCTGTCTTGGAGAGCGAGTCTCAGAACATCTGCTCCGCCAAGCCCCAGCGTATTAAACCGCCTCCCAGGATGTATTGTTGCCTCCTTCAATACGTAGCAATTACATGGCGTGTTTTGCTCATTAGCAAGAAATTGACACGGAGGCAATCCTGCTTTTTTAAATTACCACTAATCTTACTGCGCCTGTTTGGGAAGAAGGCGGGAGGAGGGGGGGAAAATGGTCAGTAATAACCATTTCATGATATTTTAAAAACAAACACTTCTAGACTCAGTTAAAAATAGCTTTGGGGGCTTTCAGGCTTCTGTCTTATTTTAGTGGAGGTTCTTTGTCTCATGTCACAGGCTGGCATTCTCTCTGTCAACGTCATGGGCTCAGAAGTCATACGTACCTTAGGCCCACGGAACGACGGAGCCCCAGGGTTTGAGCCAGACTTCCTCAAGGTTATTAAAAGTGAGATGCTGGGACTTTCCTGGTGGGCCAATGGTTAAGACTTTGCCTTCCAATGCAGAGAGTGCAGCTTCAACCTGCAGGATGCTGGTCGGGGAGTTAAGATCCCACATGCCTTGCAGTCAATAAAACAAATCATAAAGCAGAAGCAATATTTTAACAAATTCAAGAAAGACTTTTTAAAAAGAGTGAGATGTTGTGATTAACTGGGTGTTAAGGGATTGATACACATCAATGGCAACCGTCATACCCAAGAAGCTCAAGGAAAATTGACTTTGGTGGTGGAGGGGGCAGGGGGCGATAACAGGGGGATTCAGATGCCTTCACTGGTGTCCCTGGGGCTCAGAGAGGAGGAGTCGGTTGCCCAAATCACACAGCTATCCCTGAAGCTGGCATTCAGACTCGCTGCCCAGATGGGCTGCCAGGACCACCGTGCCCCTTTCCCCTCTTGTGTCTCAGTCCACAGCCTGTCATCCTAGAGACCAAGGGCTTTGGCTATCACTCAGAACAAGAGGGAAGCCACTGGAGGGCTTTGAGTCGTGGAGTGACCTTGTTGAGGTTGAAGTTTTATAAGCATCACTAGCTGATACGTGGAGAACAGATTGCAAAGAAGTCAATGATGGTAACACGGCAACTAAAAGAAGAGAGAGAGCACTGAGGTTCATCAAAGGACTTGGTCTGGTGATTTTGTATAACCCACTAAACTCCCCAGAGAAGAAAAGTCAGCAGAGTGGGCCATCACCCAAGTGAAGTGCGGGTGGAAGTTGAGAACCTTGCCCTTCCATGAGCTAAGAAGCCCTGGAGTGAGGGAAAGTCACAATGGCCTTTGTGCAAATAAACCCAAAATATGTTTGCTTCCTGAGACCTCATGGTGTTAAGCTCTAGTCAC
>SJXQ01001847.1:397218-441127 GCA_006408695.1 Aepyceros melampus | reverse complement strand
GTTGGGGGCGGGTGGGGCAGGCAGGGATGAAGAAACTCAAAGTACTTACAGAGGAGAAGCAAAGGTGCTTTACACATACAGAGCTCGCCCCAGTGAGCTCTAGAATAGAGAGACATTGGTTCTAAATGGAGTACCTGGGAAGTCTTCTTGGAAGAGGTGGTGGCTGAGCTGAACTTTCTAAAGATCAGTGAAATTTTGGCAGAGAGTTGTGAAACAGACCTGCCTGGTCTTGGAGGAAGAACTTTGAGGAAGTATATCAGACTTGAATTTGTCTCATGGGACAACTGAAGCAGAGGGTCTGCTAAGGGTAGAAGAAGTCAGCATTTTTCACTTTCTTCCTTTTTCTCTCCTTCCTGAGTATCTGCTGTAAGCCTGGAGCTAGGTGCCAGGGGAGCAATAATGAGCAAGAGAGACCTAGTCCCTCTTGGAGCCCACACCTGGTGGGGTTTTAATGCTCCTGTGTATATCTCTATTGTGAAGGAGGGGGACATTTAATATCAGAACAATGAGTTTGTGCTTGCTCCTTCTGGCTTTGGGGCACCATGGCAGGTTTTAAACAGGAGGGTGACATGACTTGAACTGGACAGGAGATAATCATTTGGGCAGCACGTAGAAGATAGACTGGAAGGAGGCCAGAGGTGGGGAGGCAAGTATGCATCAAAGGAAGACTCACAATTGTGCCCAGCTTTTATCTGGGCTTTCTGGTCAACCCAGCCCCTGTGCAGTGGGGAAGTGAGGGACAGAGCATCAGGGGAGGAGAACAGGCTGCAGGTCTGCGAAGGGATGAAGGGTTTCCATGGCAACATTTGCTTGCCCATAGCGAAGATAGCTCTGAGTTCCCCAGGCATCATTTCTGTGGACCTTGAAGCCAGCATCGCTGGCAGCCAAAAGCTTGACTTTAGAAAGACAGGGATGCAGCAGGATTGAAGGAGAGGTAGGGAGAATTGAGGCAAAACTGTTCCGCTGGAATTGGGATACAGACTCCCAGGCAGCCCTTGGGATGCCCCCGTACCCCTTCCTCCTCCCTCTTCCAGGTAGGGATTCTCCCAAGCCTGCCCTTGCCCCTTGGTTTGCACCCTATACCATGGGGGCTTAGGATAGCCTGGGAAATGGGCTGACGGCATCCCCTT
This sequence comes from Aepyceros melampus, assembly GCA_006408695.1. Taxonomy (NCBI): domain Eukaryota; kingdom Metazoa; phylum Chordata; class Mammalia; order Artiodactyla; family Bovidae; genus Aepyceros; species Aepyceros melampus. The sequence continues at coordinate 439,997 of SJXQ01001847.1, read as the reverse complement.
TCAGGGTCCTTGTGATGACTTGTGGTACTCTTTGCCAAGCTGCCTACCCAATGCCTGGCCCAGGGGAAATAGCACCGAATGCTGGTGGTTACTGCTTTCTTTGGCATTGTCCGTAAAGAGTGCTGGCCTTGGTATCAGGACACCAGGTCTTCTGCTCAGGCTGGCCGCAGCCTGGAGTGTGACCTTGAGGGAGCCACTTCCCTTCTTCTGAATCTCCCTGTCCTTATGCCATAAGGAGATGTTACCTCTTTCCTGTGCACCACAAGCTCTCAAACTTGATTATTATTGCTGTTGTTATTGTTACTATTTTTACTGTGTTATTGCTAGTATAGTACTTCTTATGATAACCCCTTACTCTGTTGGTCTCTGCTGCAGAGGGCAAAGATCAAATCCTGTAAACTGTCCCCTTAGTGGAGAATGTGAGATCGTCAGACTGAAGCAGACAACGCAGTACCCTTTTATCTTTTCTTTTTGAGACATAATTATAGGAAAGAGTTCAAGGAAATTAAACACTGTATCATCTACACATCAAGATGGGATTGCTTATGGGTATTGAGAGTAATTAGGCAGGTTAATCCTCAAGCGTTCATTTGTCTGAGCCTTAGTAATTGACCCAACTCTCCCTGTCCCTGAGTTCCCAGGCCTGGTCTGGGTTGTACATCTGGTTCCAAACTAGGTGATGCTAAATTCTATTGAGAATCCTGAGTTCAGACACTTATGAGACACTCCCCTCCCCTCCCTCCAGCCTCCTGTAGAAGAAAAGCACATTCATAGACCAGGTCTGGTTCACTGCTGTATTCCTGAGCCTCCCCCAGTGGCACACAGGTGTTTGTTAGAAGAGAGGAAGGGAGGGAAGTGGAAGGGAGGGGAGGAGGGTGAATGTTGCTTTCTGAGACAGTTAATCTGGAAAAGGAAATAGAAACAGACCCTCTCGTATGTCTCTCAGTGGGGAAGTCCATTATTCCCCCCACCATGCCCCAGTCTGTCCCTCTTCCCTTTCACTCACCAATGCTCAAAGGAAGAAAACAAAATGTTTGCAGGATGCAAGAGCATCCTCGTCACAGACCTGCTAGTACTCCTCCTCACAACAGAGTCAATTAACTCACCACATTTCTCCTGGGTTGTCGTCGTTAATTGAATTAAATGAGATAATATTGGTTGAGTACTTAGCACCAGGCCTGGAAATGTTTATTGCACAGAATTGTGTTGGTTACGGGCAGCCACTATTAGCGTCATTGTTGCGGCTCTTAATTAGTTATTAATAAACCTCTTTGTTAGCACAGCACTTTGGGATGTTGAGCCCATTTTTTCCAATGCATTTCCTGAAGGCACCATCTGGGTCTCCATTTTCTATCAGACAAATTGGGGTGACTGCTCAGACCTCGTGAAGTTGTCAGAAGGCCAGTCACTCTGGGGTGCTACATATGTGAATGCATTGTATAAACACTGGAGGGATTTACAGGCATCGAGACTGTGTTGTTTTGTGTGGTCTGAATGGAGAGGCAGAGAGAGCTCCATCGTAGTGGTAAAAGGGGCCCGGAGTTTCATCCCATGCTGTGAAATGACTGTCTGGCTTTTCTGGTTTTGCCCAGAGCTTTTTTATTTTTTTGGCTCAGGTGCACCCAACACCCAAGTAGACGAGGGCATGGGAAGGCGGAGGGGTCCTACTTGTGTCAACAATGCATAGCCAAAAGCGCAGACGTGGGCTTTACAGAATCTAGGTTTGAGCCTGAGCTCTGCTGCTTCCTCAGATGAGTCACCCTCTCTCCTGGGTTAATCACTCCCGCTCCAAGTTCATGGCAACCAGAAATCTCAGAATGGTGACCTTTCCTGGATACGACTTTGATGTCTGGATCTTTGGAGAGGTACTTGGTTAAAATCAGGTCATATTGGATTAGGAAAAAGTGAAAGTGTTACTCAGTGGTGTCTGATTCTTTGCGACCACATGGACTGTAGCCCACCAGGCTTCTCTGTCCATGGGATTTCTCAGGCAAGAATACCGGAGTGGGTTGCCATTTCCTTCTCTGGGGGATCTTTCCCACCCAGGGATCGAAACTGCATCTCCTGCTCTGACAGGCAGATCCGGGAAGCCCACTTTATATACTGACAGTGCCGCATCAGAAGGTCACACTCTATCTGGGGCCCTTGAAAAACCTTTTGGGCAGGGTCATTCCTCACCCGCCAGTGTCTGACAGCCTCCAGGCAACATTCTTAAAATGAACGCAGTGGTATTAACAGCAAACTGTTCGAGCCCTAACTCTGAGCCAGGCACTGTGCTAAGAGCTTAGGCGGCATTATCTTCCTCAACCCTCAGACCTACCTGGCAAGGTGGATCCTATCAATCTCCCTGATTTTGCAGAGCTGGAATCCAAATGACGTGGTGGGTTCAGAGTCACACGGCGTGTCCGTTACAAGCTGGGCTTGGAACCAGGTCCCCTGCTGCCAGGTCCCCCTTTGGCCACCAGGCTGCCCTTCCTTATGCACTGAGAGGATGTCTCCTGTGTAATCTTTGATCTCGCTTCTGCTCCTGCTTGACATGCTTCTGCCCACAAACCTCTCACCTGCTTTATTGTCATTGTGGCTCCTATTGTTGTTTGTTTGTTTTGTTTTGATTGTTCCCAGACCTTTGCCTCCCCCTTGCAATGCCCCTTCTCAACGGCCTCGTCTATCTGCATTAAAAACAACAGAAGAAAAGATATCGGAGCCCTTGCCGTCTTCATTTTTGAATCCACAGTGACTAACTCATTGCTGGTACATATCAGCCTCCCAGGAAGTGTTTATTTTTTAAATTAATTCATTTATTTATTGGCCATGCATCATGTGGAATCTAATTCCCCAACCAACGACCGAACCCGCACCTCCTGCCTTGGAAGCGCGGCATCTTAACCACTGGACCGCCAAGGAAGTCCCAGGAAGCGTTTGTGGAATTTATGTCTTTAGCTGAATTATTGTTTAGTTCGGGATCATTAGTTCATTATTATGCTTCACTGAATTATTTAGTTGAATTTAGTTGGTTGCATCCATTCTTAATAACGGCAATATTGCCCCCAGTGGGACAAAAATTAGTTCTTGAGTTCCCATGTATGTGTAAAGCACAGATCGACACACAGTACATAAAGAGATACATGGTCTAGCTGCCGGATTAAATTTTCATGGAAAAAAATTATCTTAAAAGCCTGCTGGGATGGGTGATAATGAAAAAGAAAAGATTTGATAAACACAGGCTTATAGTATAATTTATTCACAGTTATCCTTTTGAAAATCTAGACCACAAAACACAAATAGAGTGCATAATTAAATAATTCACCACCACAAGCCACGAGTGGAAAGCTCATGGGAAAGGTTCATCCTTCACAGGGGTCAAGTAAACGCACCTGATGGTGTCCTTGAGGGAACACAGCACACTGACTGAATTAGCTTCAAACGTTTAAACCAATAAGGCTGGGTGCCTGCAAGGTTACTGTGTCATTGCTAAGCGGGGATGTTTGTAATTTGAAAGACCCCTTAGGAAAGCAGTGTGGCAGTTCTGTTCAGCTAGAGCTGTGAAAATCTGCATGCCCTTTGACCAAAGAATTTCATCCCGAGGAATTTGTGCTTAAAAGTGGATCCGATAGGAGTGGAAGTTGTACGCAAGAAGATGCTCATTAGTCAAAGCCAGCACTAGAAATGGAAGAGAGGGAAGGAGGGAGACATGTCCCTCCAAAACCAACACATGTGATGAAGCCCTTAGCTGAGTACCAAACATGAGATAAATACTCCCAAGGCAGTGGCTTCCCTGGACCGGCCCTCCCAACTAGGAAGAACTGACTACCTGGCCCATGTGGAGTGGGGGACTTTGGGAAAGAGCGTCAGAGTCAGGGGTCATAGGGAGGAAGGTCTGGAATACTGATTCAATCCCAACAAAGCTAGGACCTTGGACAGCTGCCTAGGCAGGGGGGGCATCCTGCATGGCTTTTTGTCAGCCAGTGGGTATCTCTAGGCATGAATATGAGGCTGTTTCCTGTCCTCGGAATTCTTTTTTTTCCCTCAGTTGAAGTAGAATTGGTTTATAATGTGTTAATTTCTGCTACACAGCAAACTGATTCAGTTATATATACACACACACACACACACACACACACATTCTTTTTATATTCTTTTCCATTATGGTTTATCATTGGAAATTGAATACTGTTTTCCATGCTATACAGTAGGCTTACTGTTTATCCATTCTATATAGAAAATATTCTACCTGCTAACCCCAGCCTCCCAGCCCTTCCTCCGGAGGCTGGGTAGAGCGTGCATACACTTCTCATATGCTTTTCCATTACGGTTTATCACAGGATATCAAATATAGTTGCCTGTGCTCTACAGTGGGACCTTGTTGCTTGTCCATCCTATATATAAAGTTTGCATCCACTAATCCCAAGCTCCCAACCTTCCCTCCCCCACCTCCCTCTTCATTCGCAACCACCAGATTTTCTCCATGATTCTGTTTCTATGTTATAGGCTCATTTGTGTCATACTTTAGATCCCACATGTACGTGATAGCGTGTGGTGTGGTACTTGTGTCTTTCTGACATACTTCCTCCACGTAGTGTGATAATCTTCAGATCCACCCATGTTGCTGCGAACGGCATTATTTCATTCTTTTCCATGGCTGAGTCGCATTCCACGGTGCACATGCGCACCTCCTCTTCTTGATCCATTCACCCCTCATTTCCTGTCCTCAGAATTCTGTTACCTGGTCCCCCTAGCTCGTTGCTGGTGGGAAAGTCAGGAGCTTCTGGTTTCTAAAGTTAACTTGCGTTGGTTAACTAGGGTTAAGGAGCCAGCCTGGGGTGTGCTGTGCAGACCAGTTCTAGAGAACACTTTGGAATTCTCTCCCATGGCCCTTTTCCCTTTGGCCTAGGGATATATAGGCATCATAAGGCATTACTCATCTTAGATCCAGGCGTCTGCATTTACAAACACGCCCTGTGCTCCTCCCAGGAGTCTGGTGAATACTTCAGGAAGTCTATGCTAGGCCCCTGCAGCTTGCCCGCCTAGAGAGGCTGGAAAGCCTAGCTCTTGTTCAGTTCAGTTCAGTTCAGTCGCTCAATCGTGTCCGACTCTTTGCGACCGCACGAACTGCAGCACGCCAGGCCTCCGTGTCCATCACCAACTCCCAGAGTTCACTCAGACTCACGTCCATTGAGTCCGTGATGCCATCCAGCCATCTCATCCTCGGTCGTCCCCTTCTCCTCCTGCCCCCAATCCCTCCCAGCATCAGGGTCTTTTCCAATGAGTCAACTCTTCGCATAAGGTGCCCAAAGTACTGGAGCTTCAGCTTTAGCATCATTCCTTCCAAAGAAATCCCAGGGTTGATCTCCTTCAGAATGGACTGGTTGGATCTCCTTGCAGTCCAAGGGACTCTCAAGAGTCTTCTCCAACACCACAGTTCAAAAGCATCAATTCTTCGGTGCTCAGCCTTCTTCACAGTCCAACTCTCACATCCATACATGACCACAGGAAAAACCATAGCCTTGACTAGACGGACCTTAGTCGGCAAAGTAATGTCTCTGCTTTTGAATATACTATCTAGGTTGGTCATAACTTTTCTTCCAAGGAGTAAGCAACGCCAGGCCTCCCTGTCCATCACCAACTCCCGGAGTTCACTCAGACTCACGTCCATTGAGTCCGTGATGCCATCCAGCCATCTCATCCTCGGTCGTCCCTTTCTCCTCCTGCCCCCAATCCCTCCCAGCATCAGGGTCTTTTCCAATGAGTCAACTCTTCGCATAAGGTGCCCAAAGTACTGGAGCTTCAGCTTTAGCATCATTCCTTCCAAAGAAATCCCAGGGTTGATCTCCTTCAGAATGGACTGGTTGGATCTCCTTGCAGTCCAAGGGACTCTCAAGAGTCTTCTCCAACACCACAGTTCAAAAGCATCAATTCTTCGGCGCTCAGCCTTCTTCACAGTCCAACTCTCACATCCATACATGACCACAGGAAAAACCATAGCCTTGACTAGACGGACCTTAGTTGGCAAAGTAATGTCTCTGCTTTTGAATATACTATCTAGGTTCGTCATAACTTTTAAGTTGTATCTAACCCTTTCTTGACCCCATGGACTGTTGCCCACCAAGCTCCTCTGTCCATGGTATTTTTCAGGCAAGGATATTGGAGTGGGTTGCCATTTCCTTCTCCCAGGGATCTTCCCAACCCGGAGATCAAGCCCACATCTCCCGCATTGGTAGGTGGGGCCTGGAAGCCACCAGGGAAGCCTGGAAGGCCTAGAGAGGAACCTAAAACCAATTATTCTGAAGGGAAACGTCAGATAGCATGCCATTTCAACACCCTGGGTTGAAATGCAGCAGTTGAGACCAACCTGAGAAATCACTGTTGACCACCAAGGATGACTTTTGCCAAGGCAGGGATTAGGTTTGCCTCTGTCTTTTCCAGGTGATTTCATAATCCACCTGGGCCCACAGTTGCTAGAGAAAGAGTCCTGGGGCTGTCACTTCTGTCTACTGATTGCCAGGACAAAGGACCTTGACAGAGGCAACAGGGGAGGGTGCCCTGCGTCAGGTGTCCAAGCAGCCTCACAGTGTTCATTCAGCCCAAGAGTGGGCACTGGGCTAGACACTGCAGTCCAGTGAGAGCAAAAATAGACAGGTCCCCTGCCCTAATGAAGTCAGATGACAAACAGTGATCACATAATTTACAGGTCATTGTAAAATGACATCTGTGGGAGACGTAAGGATGTAAGAGTACAGGAGAGGGATTTGAGCCTGTCTGGGAGATTAAGGAAGTGACGATGACTCTGAAACCTCAAGGAGGATCGAGAGGGGAGGTGTGGAAGGGGCGCAGGGGAGAGAGTTACATGTGCAAAGGTCTGCCATCTTAGTCATCCAGCTCCCTGCCTCCCTGCTAGCGAAGCAAGACAAGAAAATAAATGAGCGAATTTTAAAAATGGGGGAGGGGAATGACCAATGGGTTAAGAGAAGGGCAATAAATAAGAGGCTAGGTAAGGAGTGAGCAGTGGATAAGCAGTGGGGTATTAAGGGATGAAAGGGGCGTGTGCAGAAAAGAACTAACAAAGACACATGGGGACAGGGAGATGAGCCCGTAAGTGAATCAACAAAGTGGATAAGAGGCCAACTGAGTAGAGAGGGGACTGACACACGAATGGAAAGCAGTTTTCTTTCCTCGCAGTGTTTCCTCGTGGCCGGTATGGTCCAAGGGCTCCTTGTGAATGAACGGAATGCAGAAAGCGTAGAGAAGGTGCTCATGGCCCCCTCTGTGCTGTAAGACAGAGATCCCTGGCTTGTCTGCAGCACCGGGAGCTTTAGGAAGCACAGCTACCTCGGTGCCACCCTAAAGATGCTGATGTGGTGGGCTGGGGTGTGACCTGGGCTGGCAGAACCTGTTCAGGTGGCTCTCGTGTCCTGCCAGGTTAGGGAACCACTGCCCTAGGGCATCAGTTCTCCAAGTCCAGTCCCTGGACCAGCAGCAGCAGCGGCATCACCTGGGAGCTTATTAGGAACACAGAATCTGCCACCTCTCCCCAGACTTGCTGCCTCAGAGTTCGGAGGAGGGGGGCGGGCAGGAACCAGCAGTCTGGCTCTTAACAGGTCCTGCCAGGGAATCTTGATACCCGCTCACATCTGAGGGCCACTACCAGGGAGGGAGCTTGGCACCTGCTGAGAGTCCTTCAAGGGGAAGACCTGCTCCTGCTGAAGGAAAAAGTCCGGACGCCTCAGCATGACCTCAAATCGGGGCAGGCCTCCGTGGTCCCCAGCAGGAGCTCTCAATGCGGGTGGGGAGCAACGCACCCTTAACAGACGTATGGCAATGTCTGGAGAGATCTGGGGTTGTTACAACTTGTTTGGGGGGCTACTGCTGGCATCTCGTGGGCTGAAGCCAGAGATCTAGCTCGTTACCTTCCAGTGCACTGGGCAGCGACCCCCGCCGTCATCACCACCACAAGGGACTTTCCAGCCCAAACATTGAATGCTGATGTTGAGAAATCCCAGTGTAGGTGAATGCTCCTAGCAAGGCTCTAGCTTTAGAAGAGAGACATCCAGTGTGAGATGCTTTTCTCCCTGATCTCATTCCTGGAAGCTCACAGACAGTGGACTCAGAAGGGACCCGACAAAATCCCATTCAACTCTCTCGCTTTACAGAGGAAAGAAGCCAGAGAACTGAAATGGCCCCCTAGGGCCTCCCAGCACTCCTAATTCCTATCTATTAATCCGCTCCCATAAATATTTACTGAGGATTTACTATGTGCTAAGTACTGTGTTGGCACAAAGGATATGATGGGAAACCAGACAGAAATGACTCCTGCCCTCACGGACTCATGGTAAATGGGGCATCGGTGAAATTACAAAGACTTCTTAATTTAAGGCGGATGAAGAAGACCCTTCTGAGAAGGTGTTCATGATGAGATCTGAAGGCCAAAGAGGGGCAGCCATGGGGAGAGGGAGCAGGGGGTGCCAAGGACCCCCCCATTTCCGTGACCCCAGCCTGCAAGGAGAATCTGGTTTTGTCCCTGCCCTCAAGTGCATCCACAGCTTGCTGATCTAGAGGGAGATGCTGGGACTCAACGAGAACAGGCATTTAACTCCAGCCAGCATTCAGAGTCTTACAGAAACCCTGGAGAGCTTATCACATCAAAGACCCTGATAGCATCTGTATTAGAAACGAGGATCCGACCAGACTGCTTGTGAAAGATTAGCTTTCGTTCTTTCAGAATAAATGGCTTATACCAACTCTGGCCCGCTTTATTGGCGCACTCCTGCCAACCAGCCGCCCTCTCCCCGCATCAAGATGGCCACGCGAGGACTCTTGGAACGAGCCTGTCATTTCCAATTCAGTCGAGCTAAGAAGTCTTTTGTGAGCATCCACTCTGCCCAGGTCTGGGTGGAGAGCTGCCGGAGGGGGAGCGGGGAGAGAAGCAGCAGCCTCTACCCTTGAAATACACACAGGCTCATAGGAAAGTAAGATTCTCACACGTCCATTCATTCGACAGATGCTCCCCAAATAGAGGCCAGGCGCTGAGGATGGAGAAAGAGAAGACACGGTCTCTAACTCACACGGCGTGTGTCATACACACATCGTCACAGGTCACTGTGAGACGTGAACAGGCATCAGGGGGTCATTAACCTGGCCTGAGAATCCAAATGGGCTTCCTGGAGGAGGTGCTTTCTGAATTGAGAGTTTAAGAATAGTTATGACTGATTCATGTTGAGGCTTGACAGAAAACAACAAAATTCTGTAAAGCAATTATCCTTCAATAAAAAAATAAATTAAAAAAAAAAAGAATAGTTAGGGACTTTCCCTGGTGGCCCAGTGGCTTAGACTCCACACTCCTGATGCAGGGGGCCTGGGTTCAATCCTGGGTCAAGGAACTAGATCCCACACGCTGCAACTAAGACCTGGTGCAACCAAAATAAATAATTTTTTTTTTAAAGAAGAAGAAGAGCTGGCAATTAATCAGGCGAAGAGAGGGCAGAAGCACTAGCGTGGACTAAGGCCCAGGGAATACAGCATGTGTGAAAACACTCTTAAAAGGTGTGTGCTGTGTTAAGACCTCTGTGTAAATGATCTCATTTACGCTACAGCAGCTTCTGAAGTAGGCGCTACTACATGGTTTTTTTTCTCTTTTTCTATTTTTAAATGAGAAAATGAGTACAAGGACAAGACATACAGCTAGCAAACTGCAGAACTGGATCCAAGCCCAGGCAGTCTGACGGGTAGACCTATATTCCTAACCACTATGCTTATACTGCACATATCTAGAAATGTGTGTTTAATTCTGTATCATTGGATAATGAATCATAAAGGATCTGGAGTAGGGACCCACGGGGAGTTGAGGCTCTAAATGTATGCTTGGATGGGAACTGAAAGGCCTTGTACCCGGTGTTCAGAGGAGTCAAACCATATTTTGAGGGTAAAATCTGAAGGATTTTAACACATTGTTGACCTGGGGATTTTTGCAGAAACTAATGCCTGTGGCCAGTGGTTTGTTATGTAAGTGAATACTGAGACACTCCAGTCAATAACATTCAGGTAACAGAAGATGTTTTAATACATCTCTGATCAATAAGTTGTTAGGCAGAGGAGTACTATGGCTGTATTTGAATTTTAGAAAAATCATCGAGAAAGGAGGATCTTTTGGAGGGAGAGAGTGGGCTGAGGGCAACCAATGAGAAGGACGTAATAACCATCCAGACACACGAGGACGGTAGCTGGGCCAGTGGGCATGGCAAGGGGTGGAGGGGGCAGTGAAGAGGACTTGGTGAAGCTGGAAGAATGAGCAATTACAAGACTCCGTGGCTGAGTGGAAGAGGAGGGAGCAGAATTGGAAGGCTTCTAGAATCACAGCTTCCATCAACCCCCACAGTCGCTGAAGTGAGGAGGGAATTATATTTTCAACCCACATGAGAGAAATAAAAGAGCACTGGGTTATGATTTGGGTTAAACTATAAAGGTGAAATTGGCTGGCACCGAGAGGCAGGATTAGTTCAGTCACTCAGTTGTGTCCGACTCTTTGCAACCCTAGAACAGCAGCACGCCAGGCCTCCCTGTCCATCACCAACTCCCAGAGTTCACTCCAACTCATGTCCATCGGTTGGTGATGCCATCCAACCGTCTCATCCTCTGTCATCCCCTTCTCCTCCTGCCTTCAATCTTTCCCAGCATCAGGGTCTTTTCCAGTGAGTCAGCTCTTCACATCAGGTGGCCAAAGTATCGGAGTTTCAGCTTCAACATCAGTCCTTCCAATGAACACTCAGGACTGATCTCTTTTAGAATGGACTGGTTGGATCTCCTTGCAGTCCAAGGGACTCTCAAGAGTCTTCTCCAACACCATAGCTCAAAAGCATCAATTCTTTGGCACTCAGCTTTCTTTATAGTCCAACTCTGACATCCATACATGACCACTGGAAAAACCATAGCCTTGACTAGATGAACCCCTGTTGGCAAAGTAATGTCTCTGCTTTTTAATATGCTGTCTAGGTTGGTCATAACTTTCCTTCCAAGGAGTAAGCATCTTTTAATTTCATGGCTGCAATCACCATCTGCAGTGATTTTAGAGCCCAGAAAAATAAAGTCAGCCACTGTTTCCCCATCTATTTGCCATGAAGTGATGGGACCGGATGCCATGATCTTCATTTTCTGAATGTTGAGCTTTAAGCCAACTTTTTCACTCTCCTCTTTCACTTTCATCAAGAGGCTTTTTAGCTCCTCTTCACTTTCTGCCATCAGGGTGGTGTCATCTGCATATCTGAGATTATTGATATTTCTCCCGGCAATCTTGATTCCAGCTTGTGCTTCCTCCTGCCCAGCATTTCTCATGATGTACTCTGCACATAAGTTAAATAAGCAGGGTGACAATATACAGCCTTGATGTAAATGATTACTATTTCCCTCTGTCCTGGACAGACTTGGAGAGTTGGGGGACGGGGGAATCTGTGTGTACAGTAATGAGTTTCAAAATAGAGTTTCATCTTAAAAGGCAGCTGGGAGTGCAGATAAAGGTGAGGAATCCATGAGTTCACAGCTGCAAGACCCCTCCGCTTTCACTGGCTTTCCTTCTTAGCTCAGCTGGCAAAGAAAGGACAAAAGTCACAGATCCATGGGGAAGAGGAAAAAAACTGAGTGTAAGGAATGGGATAACGGGAGAAAGCATGGCAGGAAAGGGGGTCAGGGAAGTGAAGAGGACACTGGACTTGGAGAGACACCCTGAAGTGTCTTAACACAGGGGTAGGAGCTCTTAAGGGCACAGTCCTTCAAATCACTGTCTTCTGTAGGAAAAGTGAAAGTGTTGGTCGTTCAGTCGTGTCTGACTCTTTGAGACTGCCAGGCTCCTCTGTCCATGGAATTCTCCAGGCAGGAATACTGGAGTGGGTTGCTATTCCCTTCTCCAGGAGATCTTAAACATGCCTTGTAATTCAAGAGTACAGATCATGTCTCTCACCCCTCTCCCAGAACTCACAGTTTCTCTCAACTTCTTGAAAAATTAAAAAAAAAAAAGAAGTTTGTGTCTCTGTCCTATTGAAGGAAAAAAAAAAGAAACTGAGCCATGACTTATGTGCGGCCCTACAGGTGTGTAATTTTATGAAGGCTTGATTATGCTTTGAATGATTGCAAAATGATTTCCTCCTGAGAATTTGGGGAGGGAAATATCCCCCCCCCACCACCACCACCAAATGCTGATTTGTCATCATTAGGGATCAAATTAGGGGATGAAAGATACGCAGTGCAGACAGAAACGTCAGGGTGAGACAGGTATTTGGTGTATTCACCCAACAAACACTTACTGAGAACTTGCTCCACTGCAGCAGGTCAGGAAGCAGGAGATGTGAAGATGCCCTGCCCTCATGGGGAAGTCAGACACGGAAAGGGCAGCTACAGGTGGTATGAGTGTATTTCAGAGAGGCGGTGCAAAAGTAGCATGACCTCGCTCAGCATAAGGCTCTAGTTGCTCTAAGAAAGCAGAGTTGGCCAAGACAAGGCCTCCTCTTCTCTCAGAGAATCTGGTTGGGGTGTTGGAGTGGACACAGATCAAATGACAAAAAGGAAGAGTTTGGACAGAATGGATACAGGTATTTCAGAGCAGCCAGTTTGGACTGGGGTGATTGGGGATGGCTTTGAGGAGGAGATGGGTTGATCAAAGGGGACCACAGGATTTCAATCGTGAGGGTTCCCGGCGTATAGGCGAGAGAGCCTAAATGATCAGGGGTCAGGAGGAGGTAATATTGGGGAGGTTTCTCAGCTGGTAAAGAATCCGCCTGCAGTACAGGAGACCTAGGTTCGATCCCTGGCTTGGGAAGATCCCCTGGAGAAGGGAAAGGCTACCCATTCCAGGATTCTGGCCTGGAGAACTCCATGGACTGTATAGTCCATGGGGTCGCAAAGAGTCCATCATGACCGAGAGACTTTCACTTTCATGCTTGGTCCAGCACTGGAGGGTCTGAAAAGCCTAGCCTGAGAATTTGAATTCGTCTCCGGGGAGTAGGGAGCCGGGTTATCCTAGGAAGAAAGAGAAGTTCCAGAGTGACCAGGCTGGGCTGGTGGGTATTTTTTTTTTTTTTAAGGAAGCTGTGACTCTTCTAAGTTGGAAGGTAAATATGAGCCTTCTGGATCACTGTGGTAGACATTAGACTCAGCCACATATCATTTCCTGGCAATCTGTAGAAATCCCCGGGAGGAAGGAAGGGAGAGTTATTAATCCAAGTGTGGAAAAGAACCTAGATGAGGTATACAAACTCACCCATCCATTCGTTTATTCAAGCATTTATTTAGCCTCCTGTGTGTGCCCGACTCAGAGCTGCTGCAAGGGCTGGTTTTGTAAAAACAGATATTATTTCCACTCTCGGGCTTCTTTCCGAGGGCAGACACAGATGTTGAGCAAGTAATTAGAAGCACAGGAGCTCAGGGAGCATGAAATGGGGACTGACCTAGTCTAAAAAGCTGCAGAGGTGATGTTTAAGCAAAGAGCCTGAAATCTGAGTGAAAAAGGTCACCACTGGAGACAAAGAGGACGAACGTGTGCAGAGTTTGATGGAGGGTGGTGGTACCAGGAGCCCAAAGTGTGAAGCCCAACTTACTTATCTTGACAAAGCTCAGCCCCTAGAGAGAGACCAGCTTGAGGCTGCTAAATCAGAAGGAAGAGGGGATGGTTTGAGCACAAAGCAAAGAACCTTGGTTCCTTTATGATTTACAGAATGACTGATTTTGTATTTTAGAGCATCCATAGGCATCTTCTCCTCTTCCCAGACTTGCCCTCCTAGAATGACTACCATTTGGTCTCAGATCGAATACCACCTCCTCCAGGAAGCCTCCCAGACACCTACCCTTTGTCCCCCTAAGCTCTTATGGGAAGGACTTGAGACCTCTCAGCACTGCCGTGCGGCCTGAGATCTATACTAGGTGCCAGACACCATGTTAGCCCTTCCCTGATCTCGTTTTCACAGCACAAGAGAGAACAGGGACATTGTTACCTGGAGACCAGAACCACTGCAGAGCCCTTGGGCCTGGGTGCCAAGTCCAGCTCCGCCACTTGTGGTGGCACCTGGGGCAGATGGTTCTCCTTCCTGTGTTCTGCTGTCTTCATCTCTAACACAAGGCTGGTAGTAGCAGCCTCTACCTATCAGGGCAGGTGTGAGGGTCAATGTGGACAGGTGTGTCAATAACTTAGCATCGTTTCTACCCATCCAGGTCTCCAGAAGAGGGACCAAGTCTCAGATGAATGAAATAGAGCCTCCAGAGTCACAGGAGAGAGAAAGCGGCAGAGCAGGGATTCGAACCCCCGTCTGTCTGTCTGCAGAAGCCACGTTCTCTCCACTCTGCCCTGTGTCTTTGTTGAAATCCTTCCACGTTCTCAAACTTTGCATGTATAGAGTGCCAACTACATGCTCAGCTCTGCACAAACACTATCTCAGTTATTCTTCCAACAGCCAACCGAGATAATTTCCCCTTTCTTCAGTGACCTACATAACAAACCCAACCTTCCTCCCAACACAAGTCCTCACTCAGAATTGTCCTTCTTAGGGAAGTCCTCAGTCTCCACTTGATTGCTCAGGCTCGAGCCTGGCACCATTATTGCCAACTTACAATCCACGCACCACCACCCCCACCCACCCCGCCAATCCCAAGACCTCTTGGCTCTAAGCAGATCTGTCTTAGATTTCATTCGCCCTTCTGGCTGCACTGCCCAAGTCTCGCCATCTTTCACCTGGATGGGTCTCTCTGCTCTCACCCCTGCCCTGCTCCAAGCTGCAGCCAGAAAGTAGAGTGATCTTTGCACAGCTGCTTGCGTCACCTCTAGCCTCCCCCCATGTTTAAAACCCTCGTTGCTCTCGAGATAACTCTGAAACCTTCGACCTGGACAGATGAGATGACTTCTGGCTGTCTCTCAGATCAAGGATTCCAATAAAAAATTTTACTGCTAGTAACACAAAAGGATCAACTCAGGGTCATCTCATTCCTGGATTCTTGGCAGACACTGAGGCTGCACTCGCTAGAATAAGCACGGCGGGGAAGGATGTTAATATTTGTTGACTCCCAGGGCACAGAGGTTGACAACAGAGCACAGACCTTGCCAGGGTCCCTGGGAGGAGCTGTGGGGAGCAGGAAGAGCAGCTATCTTGGAGCTGGGCTCCTGAGTGTGTGTCCTGATCTTGTCAGCTTCCAGCTGTGTGACCTTAGGCAAGTCACTTAACCTCTCTGACCATTAGTTCTGTTTACGATACAAAGACAAGTGAGGAGAATGAATGAGACATGCTGTACAACCTTGAGGTGTAACACCTTGGGGTTTATTGGGGTTTAATGACAGAGGATGAGATGGCTGGATGGCATCACTCACTCGATGGACGTGAGTCTGAGTGAACTCCAGGAGTTGGTGATGGACAGAGAGGCCTGGCGTGCTGCGATTCATGGGGTGGCAAAGAGTCGGACACGACTGAGCGACTGAACTGAACTGAACTGAACTGAACTCCAAAATGGGACATTAGATCGAACCACGTGAAATTGCCACTATTTTACCTTTTTCTTCTTTGCGTGGCTAAAATGGTAATTTCACGTATTCATACTTCAATACAGAGGTTGGCAAACTTTTCCTTCAAAGAGCCAGATAGTAAATATTTTAGGCTTTGCTGGCCATTCAGTCTCTGAGACAGTTATTCAACTCTGCCATAGCAGCAGAACAGCCATAGATTCTATGTAAGAGGGAAAGCATGGCTTTGCTTCCATAAAACTATTTACCATAACAGATGGTGAGCCAGATTCGGCTCATGGGCTGTGGTTTGCCTACCTCTGCTTTCAACCCAGGAGTTTCCCTTTGCCGGTGATAATGTCTGACGTGGGACTTGCACAGAGGAGCTGTAAGGGCCTAGCGGAGTATCTTATTATTGTTGCTATTTAGTTACTCAGTCGTGTCCGACTCTCTGTAACCCCACGGACTGCAGCCCACCAGGCTCCTCTCTCCATGGGATTTCCCGAGTGGGTAGCTACTTCCTTCTCCAGGGGATCTTCCCCACCCGGGGATCGAACCCAAGTCTCCTATTAGCAGGCACATTCTTTACCCCTGAGCCACCAGGGGAACCCAGCAGTATCTGGTGAGCAGCAAAGCAGGCTCATTTCCTCACACCCTCTTTCCAAGAAAGGCAGAGAGAACCGACGCGTGAATTTCCTTCAGGGTGTGGTGTGTTCACATTGCACTAGACGCTTTGCTAGGGTTGGGGAAGTCATGGGCCACGCATCACTGGCCCCTCTTCCACTTGGCTCCCACTCTCAGTGACATCACAGACAGTGCTGCCAGACCATGAGACCCACCCTCCAGAAGACCTTTCCCATGGAAATGCGCTCAGAGGAGCTGAGGATGGTGTAGCTGGGGCAAGTTTTCTGCTCTGATTGACCTGTGCTTGGACTCCTCCCTCGTCTCGTCCCCTGGAAGAGTCCTCTGAGCCAGACACAAACTCGGGTCTGCGTTTGTGTGAACAGAACCTCACGTACTCGAGTTCTGAGCTGGGAAGGAAATGAACACTTCTACCAAATTAGGCCAAGTAATACCCATTTTCCTCAGGGGGAATTTATTTAAACCGCATCAAAATCAATTTCCGTGCCATTAAATATTCTGGTCTGTACTTTAATTGAGACGATTACCTATTCCCCACCTCAGAAAGAGAGGAGCTATTTGAGGAATCCTGCGTTTGCCCCCTCCCTTTCCCTGGAACTGACAAGGATGGCGCCTCGGAGAGCGGCGGGCCGCCGGTCAGCCTGTTTCTCTGCTACTCATCTTCTTTAGTGCTAGCCTGGTTTATTATTTTTCTTTAAGAAATAAAAATGGAGCTCTGAGAGGTACCCAGGGCACTCGGAACTCTGAGTTCTTCAAACAGAATAAACCAGGTCATTCTCTCTTCTCCTCCTTCAGGGCTTGGGTTTATGATATAACCGGTGGTAAATGTCAGAGTAGCTGGCAGGTATGCTTGGTCAAAGGGGACACAGGGATGAGGGTCATTCCCAGCCGCTCCTGCTCCCAGCCCCCACCTCCCATTCAGTAAACATTTCAGGCGCATCTTCCGTGTTCCAGGCCTTCAGTCAGACTCCCTGAAGGGGCTCCCTGTCTGATGGGAGAGATGCGCCTGGAAACAGTCGTTAAAATGCAGCATATACTAAGAGCGAGAATAGGAACCAGAGCCCTGCTAAGTGGCCCCGTAGCTCCCATCCTGGTGGCAGTTGATCTTCTGTGCTCTTGTTTCACATCTGTCTTTCCTTCTAGACTTTCAGCGCCAGGAGGTCAGAGACCAGATCAGTGCTGCCTCCAATGCGTCCCCAATGCTGAGGATGGCAGGCCCAGAGCAAGTGCTCAGTTAAACTAAAAGAATAAAGGCGGGAAGGAAGGCAAGCAGGCTGGCAAGATCCTGCAGGAGAACAGGGCAGGGAGCACCTGTCTCTTCCAAACAGATGAGAATAAGCCTCTACAGACAGATGATATCGGGGCTGGGATATTGAAACTGAGAAGAGGTTTACCAGATGGCCAAGAGGTGGGATGGTATTTCCAACAGAGGGAATAATGTGTGAAAAGTCAGAGCGGTATACAAATCTTTCTTGACTTACCATGGGGTTATATCCCAGTATACCCATCCTACGTTGAAAATATCATAAGTTTAAACGCATTTATACCCCAACTGACTGAACATCATGGCTTGGCCTCCCTTGAATGTGCTCAGAACATTTAACACTTGCCTCAAGTTGGGCAAAATCATATAACACAAAACCTTTTTACAATTTTACAACTGTCGATTAAGTTTATGGAATACTGTACTAAAAGTGAAAACCAGATGGTTGTATGGGTACCAAGTGGTCTAAGCATACTGGTTGTGACTGCATGGCTGGCTGGGAGCTGCAGCTTGCTGCCACTGCCGAGCATCAAGAGAGGACTGGACCGCATTATCGCTAACCTGGGGAAAGATCCACACTCAGCCTTCTAAGTATGGTGTCCACTGGACGCATATCACTCTTGCACTGTCATAAAGGAGAAAAATTGTAAGTCAAGCCATCACAAGCCGGGACCATCCATAAGGAAATCAACAGCTAACATTTACTAAGGGTCTACTATGGAGAAGGCGATGGCAGCCCACTCCAGTGCTCTTGCCTGGAAAATCCCATGGATGAGGAGCCTGGTGGGCTGCAGTCCATGGGGTCATGAAGAGTCAGACACGACTGAGTGACTTCACTTTCGCTTTTCACTTTCATGCATTGGAGAAGGACACGGCAACCCACTCCAGTGTTCTTGGCTGGAGAATCCCAGGGACGGGGGAGCCTGGTGGGCTGCCGTCCATGGGGTCGCACAGAGTCAGGCACGACTGAAGTGACTTAGCAGCAGCAGTAGCAGCATGTCCTACTTGGAGGAGGGCATGGCAACCCACTCTAGTATTCTTGCCTGAAAAATCCCATGGACAAAGAAGCCTGGTAGGCTACAGTTCATGATGTTGCAGAGTTGGACATGACTGAAGGGACTGAGAACACTATGTCCTAAGCTCTTTCTATAATCTGCTCATTTAACTCTCACAACTACCTATGAGGTGGTGCTCTTATACCCATTTCACAGGTAAAGAAACTGAGGTCATAGAGGTTAACGCTCTCAGCTCAGACTGCTAGGAAATGTCAAAATGTCAAAAAACATGATTCAGTGACTCATTGACTCCAGGCTTGGCTGTAACCACTGTGCTTTACTGCCTGCCCCTCCAAAACATGGGTTTGGGGGAAATGTCAGGGATTTGGAAATGGCCATAGCGTGAGTGCAGGGAAGACAGGACATGAGGCTGGCCAGGTAGCCACGAACCCTTCCATGAAGAGCCTTTGGTGCTTCTCTACAGATCAGTATTTCTCAGACCGGAGTTCTGTGGAAGCCTATTTTATAAGACACAAATAGTGAGATGTGGATAAAAAGGAGAGTGGGAGGGGGATTCATATGCAAACGATTTGGGAAACATGGTTCAAGTCAAGCTGGACGCATTTTCTTGTTGCAGCAGGATTTGCCAGAGCCTGACCGTGAAAGTGGGCATTGTCCAGGAGGAGGAGAGTGTTATCTCCAAACTTACTCCTGTGGAGCACCTCTCATCAGCCCCCAGAACCTGGGGGTGGCTGGCATAGGTGACAGAGATCCGTGGCGGGCGATTTAAGGCAGGGGGTGTGTGGTCAGATCAAAGAAGATCACCCGGACTGTGGTGAAGGCGCCTGGACAGAATACAGCACCGGTGTTGGACGCGGAGGCTCTGCTGGATTCAGGACTCTCCCAACAAGGATGTGCGTGAAGGCCGTCGGGACCCTGGCCTGCATCCGGCCCACTGGCATCATAGAGAGAGGCTTTAACTCACAGTGGGTCCAGCGGGAAAGAAGCTGAATTCAAACACACGGCATTTTCCAAACAAAGCCGTGAGGCTTCTGTGTAGAACAATGGGCTGGCTTTTCAGGGTAATTTAACAGCCGTGGCATACCGCCCGGGCCATCAATTAAATTCCAATCCCATTTCCTTCCAAAGCATTCAGTGCTTTGGGAGTTCCTTTTTGAACATGGAGCCAATCTGGCTGATGAAGTGGGAAGATGGATTGGCCAAAATGCAGTGTAACTTCGCCTTTCACAAACGCCAGCCTCTCAGCTCTTGTCTCGCCTTCCAAAAGAGGTTACCCAGCATTAACGGAAGATTAGACATAATTAGATCACAGGACAGGCTGAAAGCGAGAGAGAAGTCTCGTTTGGCCTCGTCCCTTCACCTCTGTCCTACCTAAGTGGAAACTGAGGCTCAGTGGGAAGGGGTGTCATGGTCAAATCAGGCAACAACTGAATCAGCTTCCTAACCTGGCCTCCCAGAATTTACCTTCTCTTCATTAAAGTCCCCCTCCCTTCAGCAGCTAGAGGGATCCAGAGCCTAAACTCACCAGAAGCATCTTAGTGAACTTAGAATAAAATCGGGGAGGGTGACATAAGGCCTGTAGGTCCTAGTTCTCCACCTCAGCGCTACTGACATTTAGGCTAGATGGTTCTTGGAGAGGGAGCTGGCCTCTACCCACCAGACGCCACCCCAATCATGGCAACCAAAAATGCCTCCAGACATTGCTAACTGTCCCCTTGCAGGGGTAGGAGCATAATCACCCCCAGCTGAAGTCCTGAGAACCACCAGCCTTGGGCAAATGCCAGAGAGCAAGATGTGTTGGAGGAAAGGAAGGGAATCAGCGCTGGCTGCTTTGTGTAGTGGAAAGGAAGCCCATGGCACAGCCCTTTGCATCTCCGAGCCTCAGTTTCCCCTTCTGTAAAATGGGAAGGATTATTTCTCTCCACAAGATTCTTCCAGAACCAAACTGGACAGTGACTGTGACTGCGCAGTGTGCGTGGCAAAGAGCTGACCAAAGATTCCATGATTAGCTGCAGTGCAGTTCAACTCAGCTTCACTGGGGCGATGGCACGGCTGTGGGGATGTTATGGGATGTAAGTTTCTCCAGGCCCAGAATTCCTGAAAGCCATGCTTCTAGAGCACTCGGGCTCAGCAGCTGTGGCACACGGGCCCTGTTGCTCCTCGGCACATAGCACCTCCCAGAACGAGGGATCGAACCCGGGTCCCCTGCATTGGCAGGCAGATTCTTAGCCCCTGCAGCACCAGGGCAGTCCAAGGCAATGATTTTGAAACATCATGCTTAAACAGCGTATGGCTCATTGAGGGTACTTGGTAAAATTGCAGACTCCTTTTGGGCCCCACCCCTCCACCCAAATTCTAATCTACAGGGTCTGAGATGAATCTATAAATCTGCATTTTAAAAAAATCAATCCAGAAGATTCTGGTGCAGATGGTCTCTTGAGAAACACTGGTCTCAGAGAGAGCGGTGCCCAAAGCTTAGCAGATCAGGGACTTTAATGGAGGCGTAAAAGTCCCAGAGTCAGTGCCCCGGAGTCAGCATTGGAACCCCAGCCTCCTAGTTTGGGGATCTGAGCAATCACACTGTATTTTCTGTGTCGCTTTGGAAAACAAAGTTTAACTTCTACCCCCGACCTGCCAGTCCCCACCGCCAACTTCATTTTTCATTTGCTACTTATCCAGCGTGACCGCCTCCCAAACCCATTTTGATACTAACATCACCAGTCTCTGATCAAAAATTATGGTAAAACATTGTCTTGTCATGAGGCTAATAAAGCATGTTATCCTGCTTGTCACAGAAGCTGCCTTACAGATGCTGTTTGCTATCGCTGGGCCCTGCATTAATCTCCCTTCCACTCGGCTCCAAGGAACCAAATCTGCCGTGGGAAGATCAATATCGCATTACCTTGCCCACCAATGTTGTTCCTGTGGCAGCCAATGAGTTGTCATTCCTGTGTTACAAGCCTAGTGTACAAAGGGTGAGGACCGGGAAGAGATGGAGGAGGGGGCATCCAAGAAGGATGCTGTCAGAAAGGAGAGCCCTGAGAAAGTGTCAGAGAGCCAGGAAATGCAAGAAATGCTTAAAAATATCGCCCAGGACTTCCCTGTGGCTAGAACTCCACATTCCCAATGCAGGGGGCCCAAGTTCAATCCCTGGTCAGAGAACTGGATCCCGCATGCTGCAATTAAAAGGATTCTCATGCTGCAACTAAATCCCTGCACAGCCAATAAATTAGAACAACAACAACAACAACAACAACAACAAAACTTGCTCCAGAGTTGGCAAACCTGGGGACAGTGCTGAGTTTGAGTTCAGAAGCTTCTTGATAGTAATTTCATTTTTCTGAACCTCAGTTTCCTTACCTATCAGTTCAGTTCAGTCACTCAGTCGTGTCTGATTCTTTTCGACCCCATGGACTGCAGCACATCAGTCCTCCCTGTCCATCACCAACTCCTGGAGTTTACCCAAACTCATGTCCATTGTGTTGGTGATGCCATCCAACCATCTCATCCTCTGTTGTCCCCTTCTCCTCCTGTCCTCAATCTTTCCCAGCAGCAGGGTCTTTTCCAATGAGTCAGCTCTTTTCATCAGGTGACCAAAGTACTGGAGTTTCAGCTTCAGCATCAGTCCTTCCAATGAAATATTCAGGTCTGATTTCCTTTAGGATGGACTGGTTGGATCTCCTTGCAGTCCAGCGACTCTCAAGAGTCTTCTCCAACACCACAGTTCGAAAGCATCAATTCTTTGGCACTCAGCTTTCTTTATAGTCCAACTCTCACATCCATCCCTGACTCCTGGAAAAACCATAGCTTTGACTAGACAGACCTTTGTTGGCAAAGTAATGTCTTGCTTTTTAATACACTGTCTAGGTTGGTCATAACTTTTCTTCCCTATCTATAAAATGGAGCAGACACAGGGCCTGACACAAGAGGATTAAATCAGATGATGTGTGGTGGCGTGTTGAAGCCAGCTCTTGGCACACAGTAGAGACTCAATTATTATTATTGAGATGGTACTGTTATGTTGTCATCTTCATTACTTCCTGGGTAACACTGGATAAGTCACTTTCCCCCCATGAGCTCAGTTTCTCCAACTAAAAAAATGTTTCCTTTGCCTAAGAAAAACCACGTGATAGTAGCAAAAGCAAGAGGCTTAAGTTGTAATATAGCAGGTGCAGCAGAGACTTTGGAAACAGAGATGGTGTGGATGGTTGTGATGTGTGTGTGAGCTTCTGTGTGTCAGGAAGTTAAGAATCCCATGTGGCAGTAACAACACCAGCAAAGACATGGCAGCAAAATAGTAAGAGGCAAGAATGCTGATTGGAGGGCTTCCCTGGTGGCTCAGCAGTAAAGATTCTGCTGGCAGTGCAGGAGACGCGGGTTCGCTCCCTGGGTTGGGAAGATCCCCTGGAGGAGGGCATGGCGGCACACTCCAGTATTCTTGCCTGGAGAATCCCATGGACAGAGGAGCCTGGCAGGCTGCAGTCCATGGGGTCAGACACAACTCAAGTGCCTGAGTACGCATGCACGTACTGAATAGAATAGATGTCTCCAGTGCCTTGAAGAGAGGAGACTTAAACTTTGGACCACTGCAGAATTGTCTGATTCCGTCTCTATACTCCCTATGTCATCTCTTCACTCACAAGGGGGTCAAGTTGGTACACAGCATGGGTACATTGCCTCCGGCTTAAAGCCTGCTTCCCTAAGGCTGGCTCTCACAGGGAAGCCCTCCTGGTGTCTCCTGGCTGCTTGTGGCTCCCCCCATGCCTGGACCCCTGCCCCCTCCACTCCACCTTCCCACCCCTCAACGTGCATAGCCATCTTGAAGCCTCATTACAGGCAAGCCCAGCCTCCTCCCACTGGGCTTGGATCATTTTACACTTAGTTAAGTAAGGGGCTGCAGGAAACAATTCCCATTCGAGGATGTAATGAGATGTCCACTAACGATCCAGACACCAAAATGAGGAGGGAGCGTGGCCAGCCGACCCTTGGAAACTAGAAATTGGTATTGGAATAATGTGCGATTAGCCTCTTTGAATGTGCACTTGGGTAGGGTTTATATCCAAACCATTCATTTGGTGCTTAGCATGGGCTTTTGTTCCCAAGTCCTTGAAAGATAGGAGCAACAGAACAGCAATAAAAATAGTCATTATTAGTATTATTATAAACAACATTAGGTTTCTGTTGGTCTGCTAGTTTACTGCATCGTAGGAAAGCAGCTGGATAATTTTTTCATCACAGTTGGAAGCTCTGGACTAAACCTTTGGCCCTGTCTACTCGAGATGAACATGCCACTTTGTGCCACCAGCATTCCATCGGGAATATACCCGGCAGTAATGAGCACACGTGTGCATCAAAAACAAACAAACACATACGTAATACAATGTTCATGGCTGTACTACCCATAATAGCCAAACGCTGGAAGCAACTCAGATGTCCAGAATGGATAATGTAGGATAGAGTCACAAATGGAATACTATGCAGTGATATAAAAGGAGTGAACCACCATTACATGCAATCACGTGCATAAATCTCACAAACATAATGAGTGAAGGAAGTCAGACCCAGAAAAGAACATAAGCGAAGTTGCATACAAAAGAGATCATGGTGCCTAATTACACAATGACTTCATAAACAGCCAAAACGAAATCTTCCACAACAGAGGGCAAAACTGCGGTTCCCTGGGAGCCAGGTGTTACCAGCAGATCCAGTGTGTGCTGGCAGCATACTGCTTCCTGATCTGTTTGCTAGCTGTGCAGGTGTGTCCAGCTTGGGAAAGACTTTTGAGTAGACTTTTGAGAAAGACTTGGGTAGACTTTTCTCTGCATAGGTTACACTTCAAGTAAGGTTTATGAAAAGGATGAAAATGTATGTTTGGGACCAAGAGACTCTAAGCACGGTCTGCATGACCATCCTCACTTTGGGTGTTGGACACAGGAGACTCGAGTTCTCACCCAGTGTTCTTACTCCCTGGCAAGGCTCCGTCTGGTTATTTCATGACAAGTGGAAAACCTACACTGTCCAGGCAGAAGTAAGGGTGTGGGTGACTTAGAGGAAAAGCAGGGACTCTGGAGTTAGGTGCCTTCCCTTTCATTTCCACCTGCTCTGAGAACAGAGACATCTTTTGTCTTATATTTCTCCTTCCACATCTCTGAGCACAGTGCCTGGCACCCAGTGGGATCTTGGTGAGTTTGTTGAAGGACTGTATGAGGGTATAGATGAAGGGACAAATTGCTACTGTGAAAATTAAATCAAATAATGGACCTAGAATGTTTTACATAGGCCCTGAAATGGAAGAGCTAAAAGTTAAGGGGCGAATAGGTTAAACACACCTGGTTTTGAGTCCCTGCCCTACCACCCTCTCCCAGTATGTTCATGGGTGAGTGAATTTCCCTCTCTGAGCCTCAGTTTTCTCATCAGCAAAATGGGGAGACTAACAGTTCCACTGCTGCAGAGCAGTGGTGAGGATTAAATGACAGTGCATGTGAAATGCTGCACCTCATAAGGTTCCAAAAGTGGTGGCTGTTGTAAAAATGAATGAAGCTGCAGTTATTGTTCCTGAACAAGACAGCCTAGCACCTTTCCTCCTTCAGCCCTCTCTCTTTCTCTGTGTCGTAAGTCCACATGTGCTGAGCCAACCTTGGCAGAGTCAGCTGCCAAGTGAATAGAAGACATCCTTCCCCCCACCACCACCCCACTCCAAGCCCAGGGAGATGGCCTGGTGCCAGTGTGGGCAGGCACAGTGCCCATGAAGGGGGCCAGGTGGGCGCCAGGGCACTGAGGCTCTCTGTGTAGTCCCTGCCAGCCTCGGGGGTCAACAACAGCCACTCTGAAGACCGTCAAATCCGCTCCCCAACCCCGGCGCTTTCCCGGAGCCCCGCGCCCACCACCTTGCCCAGCGGGCAGGCCTGGGATGAAGGGCGGCTCTGTGTGCTGGCTCAGCCCTGGGCCCCTGCACACCCGAGGCGTTGTTCTTGTTGGCTGCAAGAGCTCATTAGACTCTGGGCAGAGGCTGGCCGGCCTCCAGGAGGCAGACATCAAGGCCCAGGGGTTAGAGAATGGAGGAGCCTGGGGCTTGGCATCGGATGGTGCCAACCCTTCTCCCCGGGATGAGCTGGTGAGAACCTTGACCTGAGTGAGGCTCGGAGTAGAAATGCTGTGCCATGCACTCCTGTGCTCCCCCAACCTACAGTGCATGCTCAGTACATGGGATAGAATGGAGTGGAACGGGAGGGCGTAGGGTGGGAGGGGATGAGTGAGCTGGGAGGGGATGGAATGAGACAGGATGGATAGCGCACGACCAGACAGAATGGAATGGAATTGTCGTTGTTCAGTCGCTGTGTCCAACTCTTGATGACCCCATGGACTACAGTGCACCAGGCTTCCCTGTCCTTCACTGTCCCCTGGAGTTTGCTCAAATTCATGTCCATTGAGTCAGTGATGCCATCCAACCATCTCATCTTCTGTCACCCCCTTCTCCTCCTGCCCTCCATCTTTCCCAGCATCAGGGGTCGGCCCTTTGCATCAGGTGGCCAAAGTATTGGAGCTTCATCTTCAGCATCAGCCCTTCCAATGAATTCATTGGAAGTTCAGGGTTGATTTCCTGTAGGATGGACTGGTTGGATCTCCTTGAAGTCCAAGGGACTCGCAAGAGTCTTCTCCAGAACCGCAGTTCGAAAGCATCAATTCTTCGGCACTCAGCCTGCTTTATGGTCCAATTCTCATATCCATACATGACTACTAGAAAAACCATAGCTTTGACTGTATAGACTTTTGGTGGCAAATGACATCTCTGCTTTCTAATTTCTGGCCTGAGTCCCTGTTGAAATTGGCCTAGACGTTAGCAGGTGTGGAGCTGGCATGGACAAAGTCATCTGAAAGGGAGCAGGGGAGAAATGCAAGGTAAGTAGAATCGGTTTCTTCCTCCAGGCCTAAAGTTACAGACCAGGAGCCAGGGGCAAAGGTTCTGCAGGGTAGGGATGGCCCAGGCTGGCTGAGGTAACTCTTTATTAACTGTGTGACATCATACACTGTCATTCGTCTTGGGGTTTTATTTGAAGAGATGATTCCATCAAACAGAGGATAAAATTGAGGCCCAGAGATGAGAGTGGGCTTACCAAAGGCCATAATGTGAGTTAACAAGGCACCCTCACCTTCCTAACTGCCTTTTCTTTTGTACATAAGCCTCAGTTTCAATTCAGTTCAGTTCAGTTGCTCAGTCATGTCCGACTCTTTGCAACCCCATGGACTGCAGCACTCCAGGCCTCCCTGTCCATCACCAACTCCCGGAGTTTACTCAAACTCATGTCCATTGAGTCAGTGATGCCATCCAACCATCTCACCTTCTGTTGTCCCCTTCTCCTCCCACCTTCTATCTTTCCCAGCATCACGGTCTTTTCCAATGAGTCAGGTCTTCGCATCAGGTGGCCAGAGTATTGGAGTTTCAGCTTCAGCATCAGTCCTTCCAATGAAATATTCAGTACTGATTTCCTTTAGGATGTACTGGTTAGATCTCCTTGCAGTCCAGGGGACTCTCAAGAGTCTTCTCCAACACCACAGTTCAAAAGCATCAATTCTTTGGCGTTCAGCTTTCCTTATAGTCCAACTCTCACATCCATATATGACTACTGGAAAAACCATAGCTTTGACTAGATGGACCTTTGTTGGCAAAGTAATGTCTCTGCTTTTGAATATGCTGTCTAGGTTGGTCATAACTTTTCTTCCAAGGAGCAAGCATCTTTTAATCCCATGGCTGCAATCACCATCTGCAGTGATTTTGGAGTCCCCCCAAATAAAGTCTCTCACTGTTTCCATTGTTTCCCCATCTATTTGCCATGAAGTGATGGGACCAGATGCTATGAGCATCAGTTTACCTGCCTGTAAAATGGGGATTTGGGGCTGCCTCCCCCACCTCTTCAGGTTTTACCTTTGTAGAAGCTATTCTTCCACTTTTCTCTGAGTTTGGGCCTTTGGAGGAGCAACCAGCGTTCTGCTACCCATGGGGCACAGTCAGTGTCCTCCACCATCTCTGGGGACCTCTCAGCTGGAGCAGATCTTTTGAAATTTGTCAGCAGCGGGTAACACTCGACATTCGCTCTGGAAGCTGCCAGGCCAGGGTCAGGGATCAACTGGAGGAGGGACACAGAACAAATACAGGTTTGAGGGTCAGATGGCCCCAGTTCAGATCTGAGCTCTTTACCACTTACTTGTGTTTCCTCATCATTAAAATGAAGATAACAATAGCTACATTTCAGGAAATGGGTGGCGGGGCTGGGGACATTTCAGTGTTGCAAGGAAAGCCAAGAAATGCTTCATTTCTCCCCAGCCAATAAAGTCACTGCTGTTCACATTCTGTCTGAAGAAAGGCCTGCCTTCAGCTTTTTAATGAAACAAATTAAGCCTCACAGTTATAAAGTTAATCTTACACATCACTCCCCACCCCTGCCATTGCCCCAGTTTTGCTTCTCTGAGGTTGACCAGGCAAAGATGACTGTCTTGATATTACAGAGCAAGAAGTTAGGTTTTGAGAGGTAGAATTTGCCTAAGGCAGATTGGAAATTGGTGGTAAAACCAGCGCTCGAACCCAGGTCTCCCAAGTCCCTGGGTCTTCTCTTCTCTCAGCCTGTCACAGTAGCATCCCTGGATGGCAATCTGCTCTTTATTCTTATCTGTGAACCTGAGCAATCAGGTGAAGGGAAATTGGAAGCTTCCTGATGATGTCTCTTGAACTCACTCAGGACCATCTGGGTCCATTCCCAAGTCTGGTATCTGTCTATGCGACTATATAGGTAATTGTATCTAGACAGATGTCCCGCCGTGGGTTTCCTCTCAGAGCTGTCTTGCGTGTCTGTCTCCCAACCCGCTCTCAATGACTCACTGAGTTTCCTGTACACAAATAAATCACACTGAGTTCCTCTCTCCCTCGCTACCAGCAAGAAATCACAACGTCGCAGCCCCATGAGATGTGAATGGAGTCGGGGAATAATTACTCTTGTGGCGGAAACACTGAGTCTTTCCTTGCCTGTAAAAGCTTGTCCTTTTAACACCTGCCCCAAGTGCCTTGGAGCCCCCTGAATTTCTGCTGCAGACTGGGGGCGTCAGGGGGAGGAGGGGTGAGTCGGGGGGTCTGCCCACAGGCACAGCCGGTGCACTCTTTGCGGTGATACGTTTGCTGTTGTTGAGTCGCTCAGTCGTGTCCAACTCTGTCACCCCAGGGACTGCAGCACGCCAGGCTTCCCTGTCTTTCACTATCTCCTGGAGTTTGCGCAAACTCGTGTCCATTGAGTCAATGATGCTATCCAACCATCTCATCTTCTGTCATCCCCTTCTCCTGCCTTCAAGCTTTCCCAGCATCAGGGTCTTTCCCAATGAGTTGGCTCTTCGCTTTAGGTGGCCAAAGCATTGGGGCTTCACCTTCAGCATCAGTCCTGCCAGTGAATATTCAGGGTTGATTTTTTTTCAGGTGATATCTACACCACACCAAAATCTCCCCTCCAGCCATATGACTATGGCATATTGAGCAGAGCCAGGGAAATGAAGAGACTGTCAAACGAATTCATGATTTGGGTTTCCATTTGCCCTCCCACTGCTAAATGGGAATGGGCTGCCTTCCTGCTCCCTGCTTGCACCATGCTGAAATCCTGCTTTGTAATCAGAACGAGTGGGTATAGACATTCACCGAGAACAGCTTCCCACCCTCAAAACCTTAAACCAAAATATGTTTGTCTACTAAGGACTTTCATTTACATGTGCTCAGTTACATCCAACTCTGCAACCCCATGGAGAGTAGCCTGCCAGGCTCCTCTGTCCAAGGGACTTTCCAGACAAGAATACTGGAGTGGGTTGCCATTTCTTCCTCCAGCGGATCTTCCCGACCCAAGGATCCATGTGCCCTGCACTGGCAGGCGGATTCTTTACCCTTGAGCCATCTGGGAAGCCCTCAGAATCTCCCTTCATGGGGGCCAGTAGTGTTGACCGTCTGCTGGTCTGTAATCCCTCATTCAAAGAGGTGGACTTGATCTAAGACCCCAAGTCTTATACCCAACAGTGCTGCAGGCATGACCATGATTCATCAACTAGCTTTTGATGAGGGGCCGCCTGTGTGTCAGGCTATGGTCATGGAAGAGGTTCCAGGGTGACAGTGATGAATGGAGCAGGCCCGATTGCTGTCCTCGGGAAACTTGCTCCTAGTGAGGAAGGATGGGGAAGACGCCAGTCAAATAGGAGAGCCTGATTTATGTGGCGGCTTATCTTTTTGGAACGAATCACAATAAGGTGAGAAAATCGAAGAGTATCTCTTTGGTACTGTTAGGAGTTGTTAAGGCAACGGCAGAAAAATCCAGGAGAGACCCTTGCCACTGCAAGGGGGTGGTTTGGAAAGATCTCCCTGACCTGCTGTGGGTGGAAGGGGCTGGACTTATGAGGTCAAGTCCAGAAAAGAAACGGGGTTTTCATAACCATGTTGTAGGAATAACAAGATAGCTAAAAATATCTCTGTAAGATACAACTTGCTGTCTCTTCTCCTGTCATGGTGGCAGTCGGGTTCCTTGGTGCTTTGTAAAAATAAAAAGCTGAGTTTATCCAGCTCCCCCACTGGACTGTGTAGAAAGGAACCCTGGTGCCTTGGCTGCCCATGGAGTCCGGCCTGCCCTGGATGTATCCCATGCTCTGTCTGCGACAACGTGGTGCTCCCAGAAATAGTGTCCTTAGATGATCTTTTTCAGTGATGAATGTCTGAGCCTGGTGGGGAGGATGGCTAGACGACCCAGCTTCTGCCAGCCAATCCCATGCTGAGGGGATCCAATCTTGCCTCTCCTCTTCAGGAGGTCCTGGGCCTTTCCTGCGCTCCCACAATGGACGTGTTGGATCACGAATGGTGAATCCACGATCCCAGCCTGCTCGCTTTTTCCTGGCGTTCACTTCCCTGTCAATTAGCCCATCTACAGGTGGAAAGAGGATGGGGAATCGAAGTGTGTCCATTTCAGTCTTGAAGAGAAAATTGGTTGAAAGGGAAGGAAGTTACTAAAAACACCAATGGGTCAGTGAGAAAATTGAAATGGAAATTTAAAAATGCCTTGAGACAAATGACATTGAAAGTGCAACCATACAAACTCTACAGGGTGCGGCAGAAGCACCTTGGAGGGAAGTTCAGAGTGATACAGACCTTCCTCAAAAACACACACACACACACACACACACACACACACACACACGAAAAATCTCAAGCGAACAACCTAACCTGCCACCTTAACAAACTAGAGAAAGAAGAACGAACAAATCCCAAACTCAGCAGAAGGAAGGAAATAATAAAGATCAGAGACGAAATAGAGATTTTTAAACAGGAAGTCAGAGAACAGCTCTGTGAGAGCTGAGAACTGCACCAGAGTAGCTTGTACCATAACGAGGCCTGGGCGCTTGACGCTGTGTGAGTGATGTCCACAGCCTGCTCCCCACCACCCAGGCATGGCCACATTCAGAATTCTAGAATTCCTGGATTGGAAGGGGACTTCATTATGTCCTAAGCACCTGCTAAATGCCTCGCAAAGCTCTATCTATATGAAGATTCCCAGCTGTCCTGACAAAAGTATAAGCCCTCCACAGGCCACGTGATAAACCTGCAAACTCCACACTCCCGTGAAGAGTGTGAAGGGCCAAGTGAAGACATAATAAGCAAGTCATGAGACCGGGAGAAGTTTCTCCCGAGACTCGGACTCTGTGATTGGTCGGTGCAGAGGGTGGGGATGGTTGTCACTCCCTTCAGTGGTCCTCTCCCCGGGTTTAACCAAGTGTGGGAAAGCAGGCCCCAGGAGCCAGATGGGACCGCTCTGATGACAAGTGGAGCTGGGCTGCCGACCACAGGCGGGCGCCGACACTCTGCCCTTCTCGGGTGACTTTGATTCAGGCACCTAGGCCCAAGGATCGAAGTCTGGGAAGACAGAGGGAAAGAAGAGGAGCCACACTGCTGGCTTTTTGGTCCAGCGATGTTGCCCTGGATACGGGATGCTGTGGGTATCAGACATCCCGAGAACCTCCCTCCATTACACCTCCAATCAGATGGTCCCTCCACTCTGAGGTAGGGGGTTGGGGGTGGAGAGGTGGATCACTCCCCACTGGAGTGATGCACATTTCCCCACCGCCTGTGGAAAGGTGAGAACCTCTGAAACCTGAAGGCAGGCTGGTGTTTGTTCTCTGCTCTCCTGTGAAACTGGGATGGCAAACCTCAGGGAGTTCACTACTATTACTAATTATTCAGTTCAGTTCAGTTCAGTTGCTCAGTCATGTCCGACTCTTTGTGACCCCATGAACTACAGCACGCCAGGCCTCCCTGTCCATCACCAACTCCCAGAGTTTACTCAACCTCATGTCCATTGAGTCAGTGATGCCATCCAACCATCTCATCCTCTGTTGTCCCCTTCTCCTCCCACTTTCAATCTTTCCCAGCATCAGAGTCTTTTCCAATGAGTCCACTCTTTGCATGAGGTGGCCAAAGTACTGGAGCTTCCGCTTTAGCATCATTCCTTCCAAAGAAATCCAAGGGTTGATCTCCTTCAGAATGGACTGGTTGGATCTCCTTGTAGTCCAAGGGACTCTCAAGAGTCTTCTCCAACACCACAGTTCAAAAAGCATCAGTTCTTTGGCGCTCAGCTTTCTTCATAGTCCAACTCTCACATCTATACATGACCACTGGAAAAAACATAGCTTTGACTAGTCGGAAATTAGTCAGCAAAGTAATGTCTCTGCTTTTTAATATGCTGTCTAGGTTGTCACAACTTTTCTTCCAAGGAGTAAGCATCGTTTAATTTCATGGCTGCAGTCACCATCTGCAGTGATTTTGGAGCCCAAAGAAATAAAGTCTGTCACTGTTTCCTCTGTTTCCCCATCTATTTGCCATGAAGTGATGGGACGAGATGCCATGATCTTAGTTTTCTAGATGTTGAGTTTTAACCCAACTATTTCACTCTCCTCTTTCACTTTCATCAAGAGGCTCTTTAGTTCTTCTTCGCTTTCTGCCATTAGGGTGGTGTCATCTGCATATCTGAGATTATTGATATTTCTCCCGGCAATCTTGATTCCAGCTTGTGCTTCTTCCAGCCCAGCATTTCTCATGATGTACTCTGCAATATAAGTTAAATAAGCAGGGTGACAACATACAGCCTTGACGTACTCGTTTTCCTATTGGAACCAGTGTGTTGCTCCATGTCCAGTTCTAACTGTTGTTTCCTGACCTGCATACAGATTTCTCAAGAGGCAGATGATCCAATGGATGTTGGCAATTTGATCTCTGGTTATAGCATGCACATTACAAATTAATCAAACTGTTTAAAAGTTGCAGTAAAAAGTGTTTCCCTCTTCCACTGCAAGCCTTACTCCTGCTCTGCTAAGGTAGTTCCCATTACTTTGCTCAAATGTATTCCCTTTACTCCCATGAGAGCTCGTATACCCACCACTCTACCTTGATTTTTTTCAGCTCATACTGAATTGCCTTGGCACATGGCTCTGCCATTCTTCATGCTATTTTTGAATTAGTCACATAGTTGCTGAGTAGGACATACAGCTATAAATGAGTATATACATATGCGTAGATACGTATATATGCATCAATGTAAAGGTATACAGTGAAAATTCTCCCTCCCACTCTTTCTGGTCATCCTCCCAATTTCCAATGCCCCACCTCCCCATAACCACTTTCAAAGTTTCTTTTTATTATCAAATTTCATTTTTTAAATTGGAGGGTAATTGCTTTACAATGTTGTATTAGTTTCTGCTGTACAATATGAGTCAGCTATAAATATACATATATCTCCCTCCCACCCCCTCAAACTTCTTTATGCACATATTAACCAATGCCAACATATGTAGCTTTATTTTCTCTCTTTTTTTTTAACGCAAAAAGCAACAGACTCTGCATACCGTTCTGCACTCTGCTCTTTAACCTAGCAGAAACTTTGGCCTTCCCTCCTCTGTGGTGCCTAGACAGTCTCGCCGCTTTTCTCTGGCAGCTGTGCGGCATTCTGTCCGGATATTCTGTCATTGATTTAACCTTACGGATGGATACTTGGTTGGTCTCCAAGCCTTTTGCTACAACAGACAGTGCTGCATTGCTTAACCTTGTGTGTGCGTCATTTTCATGTGGGCAGACCTGTGTCTGCAGGATAAATTCCCAGAAGTGGGCTTGCTGAGTCAAAGGGGAGATGTAATTTGAATGTTCTTGTCAGGTTACTCACCACATAATTCACCAATGACGTCATCTCATCTCTTTGAACCTTGCCTGTATTTCAATGTGTTTCTACAATCATTTCACTTGCCCCCTAGAGACAGGCAGGTCAACGGTTTGCACATTTTTGCTAGTAGAAATAATACTTTATACTGTGAATGCTTTGTACCATCCCAGTGGGTGTCATGACCACAGCTGTCCTTCTATTTTGGGACCTGACTAAGCAACTCATCTACCTGGAAATCTACTGCTGTTCAGATGGGACGTCTGTTGCTCTCATGCCCCAGCATCCACGGTACCTATAGCCTTCCTGAGCCACGGAGCCCCAGCCTGATCTGCGACATGAAGTCTGGCTGTGGTGGGGCAGGCTTCCTGGATGCTCTGGAATAAAAGTCTGATGATGCAGGCAACAGGTCAGGACTAACCCTGGACACAGCTTCAGCACCAACTAGAGAAAGTGAGAGAGCACCTCAGAATCACCTTGGAAGGTGGCATTCTAGAAACCCACCGTGCCTGGATCCATCTGCCCCCGATTCCAGCTCAGATGGTTGAGTTAAAAGTCAACTGCAAGGACTTCCCTGGTGGTCCAGTGGTTAAGGATCCACCTGCCAATGCAGGGGACACCAGTTTGATCTCTGGTCTGGGAAGATCCCACATGCCACGGGGCAACTAAGCCTGATTCCCACAACTCCGGACGCCCCCACGCTATAGCTGCTGAAGCCCACGGGCCCAGAGCCTGTGCTCCACAGCAGGAGGAGCCACCACAGTGAGGCCCACGCAGCGCCACTAGAGCAGCCCCTGTTCACCACAACTAGACCCGGCACAGCCAATGATAAATACATGCATTTAAATGTTTTTAAAAGTCATTGGAAGTTATGCGTCGACAGAGCCTGGCGGGCAGTAGCCGTCTTGTGTAGAGTTGGCGGCAGGGTGAACAGACAGGCTCATGTCTTTTTGGAAGGTACCTTTTCAGTGTTAACATTTCACATGTGTACATCTTTCGCCCGGCAGTGCAACTTCAGGGACACGCTCCTGAAGAATTACCTGGACATCTTCACCAAAGGTACATCTCTACCGCAGTGTTATTTGGGATGACAGGGGAGAGAATGGCAACAACCTGAATGTTGATCAGGAGCCTGGTTCAACCATGTATGTGTTTATACCACCGGGGAAGCCCACATTTTAATGTCGCCATTAAAAAAGAAAGAAGGGGCTGCACAGGTGCTGACAAAGAGATAGCCGTGATGGGCTTTAAGTGAAAAAATGGTGGTGGAGCACCAGCGTAATGGAGTAGTATGCAGCAGTGAAAATGAATCGGTCCAAACCACACTTGTCAACGTAGATGAATCTCAAAGTGTTGAATAAGAGAAAGGGCAAGGAAAGAAAAGAGAAGAAAGGAGCAAGCTTCAGGAGGGTTCATGCAGAAAGTCTGCCCAGTGCCATACAGGGTTCAGAGGTATTGACACGTATGATAAATAATAACTCCTAATATTAACTACAGGCAATGCACATAGTAAATGAGAAGGCTGGAGGCTAAATTCAGGACAGCAGTCACTCCCAGGAGGTGAAGAAGAAGGAGAAGATGGTAGGGAGGAACAAACAGAGGCTTCAGCTGTGCTGGTGTGCATTCTGTTTCTTAAGCTAAAGGGATACACACATGGGTATTTGCTGGCTTAGTCTTGAACTCTTTCTGAATGACTGAAATATTTCAAAATGCATTTCTTAGTGACAGGGCAGTACACACAGTGTCATAATCCAGTGAATATTCAGACCAACAGAAAGCAACAAAAGAGCTCATGAGAGTTGACGGCTGCTGTGTGAGCTGTTCTCTACACTCGTGGTTTCATCGTACTTTCTCACGACCCTAAGAGATAAGGCTGTGTGATCCCATCTTACAGATGAGAAAGGGGAGGCCCAGAGAAGGGAGGGGCTGTCCAGCGTCTCGCGGCCAGTTAGCTGCAGGCTAAGTCTGGAATCCCAGTGATTCTGATCCAAAGCCCACACTCCTGTGTGCCGCCCCACATTTTAAGTAGCATACTTTATTATTTTTACATCAGTATATTTTATTTGGAGGTTAAACAAGATCCCATTAAACAGGGGTTCCCTCTGGAAGGCAGGAATAGTGGACGAGTCAGGGTGGTACAAGGCTGACACTTCTGACTTCATGCCTTTCAAGTGTTCCTGCATTTTGCAAATAAACTCTTCTATAGGGGAAAAAAATATTTGCAGATGTGGTGAAGAGGAAAGGACACCGGAAACAAGGTCCTCAATTTGCTCTAATCATCTTGGACAGGTCACTTCCTCTTTCTAAGCCTTGATTTTTTTTTTCATCTATAAAATGGGAAAAAACAAAACACCAAACTCACAGAGTTGTTTGGAGGCTGGAATGAGATCACAGCTGGGAAGGCACTTTGCAGGGTGTTAATCAGAGTCTGAACATCAGTATTGTTAGCCCGAGTGTGGGTAGAAGGCAGCAAGTGAAGCAGAGATAAAACCCCAAGCCCACCTCCTCTATCTATCTCTGCCCCTTCCATCCCCAGAACTCCTCTCCAAGTCCAGGTGTGATCAGAACCATGAGGCCACCACAGGGGCCTCGTTCCTGTAGGCCTGAGTGGGCTGGGTGAGCCGGGTCCTCTCCGACTGGAAGGAAGGGGTTGTACCCATCAGCTCCGGCTCTTTGCTCTCCAGGGTGGACCTCTGCCTGCCAGCCCCTTGTTGCCTGTGTCTGGACCACAGCAGGTGCTCACTGAATGAATGATCAAACATGGGTGAGGAAGAAACACCGCCCTCACTCATGTCAGTGTCCTTATCTGTAAAGTAGGGATAAGCCGAAGACCTTCTCTGCCCTAAAAGTCAACAATGTAAGTGAGACAAAGCACATCAGCTCCAGGAATGAAGTGGGAAGGTCTATTCACTTCTGGGGGCAATACCAGCGGCCGCCAACTAGAGGGTCTTCGGCTACCCCTCACCCACCCAGGGGGCATTTGGCAATGTCTGAGGTCATTTTTGATTGTCCCCAGGGGTGGGGGAAGGGTGCTACTGTCCTGCAGCAGCGGAGGCCAGGGATAATGCTCACACCGGGTGGCCCCTCACGGCCCGGCCCAGGGGTAGGAAGCATGGAATCAACCGGCGTTCTTCAGGGCAGTCAGATGTTCCTGGGCTTGTTTCTGATTTTGCCTGATGTGCTGGGGTGTGGTTTTTTCCAAGTCTCAAATAGTCTGTCTTTCTTTCTTTCTTTTTGGCAGCGCTGGGTCTTTGTTGCCACTCCTGTGCTTTCTCTAGCTGTGGCAAGCAGAGGCGACTCTCTAGCTGCAGGGTGCGGGCTCCTCATTGTTTTGCTATGGATACAAACAGGCGGTGCGACCCTGGGCAGTCCATTTTCCCTCTCTAGACCTCCAGCCCTTCCTCTGGATACCTTGTGATCAGAAACTCTGGGAAACGTTCCATCTGCAGGAGGTGACATTTAGTTTGGGGTTTTGTCCCTTGATGAGGCCAGGCAAACCCACCAGCGTGACCTAAGCAAGTCTTTATTGTGGAGAGTGAAGGTACGAGAATGCACCACTGAATCAGATATGAGTAATGTCAAGGAGAAGAGTGACTAACATTTTTATACCGCCGTTTAGCAAACAGATACCCATCGATCCACCTGCCATCCCCTCCTCCTAAAAGCACCCACTGTGAACAGTCCAATGACATCCCCACCAGGAGACGCATCCCAAGGGGTTCAATGACTCAGTGAGCAAAGCACATCCCTGATTACAAATGTGTGTCTGATTTCCCGCCTCCTCCCCATCACAAGGCGCTAAAGGCAGCATTTAAACCCTCCTCTTTTCACAATTCTTTTTCTCTTAAGAAGTTTTGAATACTTCTTATGCACATTTTGGAAAATGCCCAGAAGTAGAAGGAAGCAAACACGTCTCCAGAAGTCTCACCACCCAGAGGAAGCAGGACCACGCTTGGGGGCCATTCCTCCGAGTCAAAAAAAAGACTCTCTGCATTGCCATTTGCTTGAGGTGTTTGCGTCGAGTCGTTTGCATCCACACCGTAGAACTTTCCATCTTGCTGTTTTCACAAACATTATAGCAGAAACATTATCCGGCTTCTATTTGCTCCACTTCTCGGTCTGTCCTTTCGTGCCTGCGTGATGATCCGATGTTGCTCAGATTCCAGGCCGTTCTCGGCCATTCCACTGCTGCTGGGCATTTAAGACAAAAAATTGTCAGCTTTGTGGCTTCCGAACATGTGCTTTTTAACATGTGCTTTTTCTACTTTAGTGGCATGCTTCCAATCTAATCTTCCATCTCCCCATCAACATTAGAAAAGAGAGAGAGAGAGGTGTTTCTCCCAACTTGGAAGGCAGAACAAATGCTCAGTTGCCTTCGATGTTGCTCCATGCTGTCTCAAGGGAGGAAAACAGCATAAGGGTGTAATTAAAGCTCCATCTCTTCTGTTTGGTACCCATGTTGAGTTTTTGTTGTTTGTTTGCCTTCCCTTTTTTTTTACAAATCAAAGTAGAGTTGATTCACAACACTGTATTAATTTCTGCTGTACAGCAAAGCAATTCAGTTATCCGTATGCTTTCTTATATTCTTTTCCATTATGGTTTATCCCAGGCTATTGAATATAGTTCCCTGTGCAATGCAGTAGGACCTGTTGCTACGCCTTCCTAAGTTCTTGAATGCAGGGACCATGTCCTAGAGTGCTGACTCTCTCATGCTGAGGGTCAACCAGCAGGGAGTCAGCACCCAGCACCTTCACTCAATAGTTGATTGACAGCATCCCAGTGGGGCTCTGAATGCCCGCATTAAAGGGAGAACCAGCCAAACGTGATTATGGTGATTGAAAAAGTTAAATGCTTTGGGGAAGAGGAGTTAATGTAACTCAGAGGTCACTGGAGCCCCGGGAAAAGCCAGCCTATTTGAGCAAGTGAAGTCTCTGGATCTGTGAGGCCGTGGCATCCAATCTGACTAATTCCCACTGGGACATGTTTTCACGTGGCGCTCACTTGGCCTGTGACCCAGGCGAGAACAAATGCTGCATCTCCAGGGCTGCATACACTCAGATCACAGACACGTACCCATCTCTCTTGAACATGCCTTCAGCTTGGAGCCAGCCAGCCAGCCAGACTGCAGCGTGTGTGAGCTCGGAGGGGTAAGGGGCACTGGGGGCAGGCAGAGGTGAACTGACACGGCAAATATACAACTCTTCCTGGGAGTCAGCTGTTCCGTGGGGAAGAGACTGACTCATTCCCGTGGATTTGCTTCCTAAGATGCCTTATCGCTGCTGAGATTGGCACCAGTTTTTTCCTGGGGACCTCAGAGGTGGGAGCAGTGATTGGGAAGCAGGACCTGATTATAGGATCATTTCTCTCCTGTTTCCTTCCACTTTCCCTGGCTCTGTTGGGTCTCACTGGGCTCAGAGAAGATCCAGATGTGATGGGTCTGGCAGGGGAGACCAGCAATTTGTGTTTTAACAGGGAATGCACTGAGGGATGGGGGTATCATCTATGGGGTGTTGGAGTACGCTATAGCCCACATAGCAGAAACGCAACACAAGGGTTTAGACAGGAGGGTGTTGCAGTGGGGAGAGGCCGAGTCAAGCAGGCAAGGGGGGTGCAGGTGACAGCACTGCATTTTCTTAAAATCTATATGCCCCATATTTCTTTTTTTTTTTTTTTTGATGTCTGATCTTATTTATTTGCTACTCTTAGAACATCTCATTTTTGACTGGACTCAGACTTAGAAGTAGAAGCTCTCAGAGAGGACAGCCTCTGTCTCTTGGCAATCTGTTCCTGCCGTTTTTCTTTGGCCTCCTTCATTCTCTTGGCCAAAAGTTTAGCATATTCTGCAGCCTCTTCTTTATTTTTCTTAGTACACTGTTTCTTCAGAGCAATGCGCCGGCGCTTGTGTTGCAGAACTCGTGGAGTCACGAGACGCTGAATCTTGGGTGCTTTAGTCCCAGGTTTCTTACCGTCTTTGTTTAGGGGCTTTTGCACAACATACTGGCGGACATCATCTTTAGAGAGACAGAAAGTGCAAATCTGTACGGGGTTGCATTGTGGATGCCAATCTGAGTGTTCTCAATTTGGTCATCGTGAAAAAAGGGGAGAAGGATATTCTGAACTCACTGATACTACAGTGCCTCGTCGCCTGGGTCCCAAAAGAGCTAGCAGAAGCCCCATATTTCTTAAAAGGCAGCAGGTGGTCTGTGCCATCAGGAGAACCAAGGCAGGAAACCCAGCTTTGTTCTATGATCTTGGAAAGTTATTTAATATCCCAAACCTCCATCTGCCCATCCGTAAAATAAGAATACTGATTTCTAATTAATAAGGTCGAGAAAGACGTAAATGAAGTAACGGTTACAAAGCGTTTAACAAATATTCAGCTGAATATTGGCACATATTCGGCGCTCAATAAAGGAGGCAATATTATAAATATCACTGTTGTTATGGCCAAGGCACATCAACGTTCTTATGTCATCTGTAATCTTTTATCACCTTTGACACAGCTTGTTCTCCTAACATCTCTGTCTTCCACTCCCTCTTCCTCTTCCTGTCTCTCCTCCAGTCCCTTGTGATCAAGGGGATATTTTTGTGGAAAGACTGGCTGAAACTCATGCAGCCACAGGGCCCCACAAAACTCACAAGCCTGAGTCAGGACTGAGGTTGTCACTTTGCCCTTTTTAGCAAGATTACCAACAGGCCTAAGCAGACTTATCAGTCACCTGATTATTTGAAAAATCAATGATGTCAGAGCTGGAAGGACCCTTAGACTTCATCCAGTCTAGCGGTTCATTTGACATACCGAGAGAAGAAGAAACCTACCTATCATAACATACCCAGTTATGATGGGGAGTGGTAGCCCAGAGAGGACCACCATGCAGGTCCCGCAAGCCCTTGGCTGCATCCAGGCTCTGCGCATCGAACCACAGCTGGGTCTTGGGAGCCAGGTGTATTGAATTCTCATCCTCTCTTCTTTCTGCCCCATAGCCCTTCTCCCTCGACAATCTACAAAGACGGTCAGTACCAATCATCTGATAAAAGCGACTGTGAGCGTAAAAGCTACAGCTTTCCAGCAGCCCCATGTCTGATCTGATCCCATGATCTGTTACATAAAAGAGGCTTAATGGACTTTCCCAGGCCATGCAGCTAGCAACTGTCAAAGGCAGGATCTGAACCCAGGTCTAAGCCCAAAGCCTCAATGCATCCCACCTTGGACCAAGACAACCTGCTTGGCATAAGTGACCTGGACCTGTGCTCAGGTCCTCTCACACCCTCTCCTCCCCGATGTCTGTTTCCGCCCCAGTGTTCCCATTGGCCTGGAATGCCCACCGGCTGGTAATCAGTGTTACACCACGGGAATATCTGTTGATGTCAACTGCACACTGCTGCTGTCTAGACAGACTGAGCCGCTGCCACTGCTGACTCCATGAAAGCAAATGGACCTTTCTGAGGGCGATGAATTTGAATGACAGGGCTGAAGGGCCCAAGACTGTGTGGCTGAGCGAGTGTCTTTCTGCGGGAAAACTGACAAGGACAGCGATCAGTCCTTTGTCCCCCAGGACGTAATTCCTCTCTATCTCAAGATCCTCATCTGGAATGTTCTGACTACTCAGGTCCCCTGCTGAGGGGTGATTATAGTGACAGCAGCTGACGCCAGGCACTCACTGTGGGTGAGGGACCCACTTGTGCATATGTGTGTATTTCCTTTCCCTACATCACCCTCTTGAACGATGACCACCCTAGGAGACAGGGGATAACAGCTCCATTTTACAGCTCAGGAAACTGAGGCTCAGAGAGGTAAAGCCATTTGCCAGCTTCCATTTGGCAGAATTGAGTGTCAAAGAAGAGGATGATGAGGCTACTTTCAGACATGATTCTGCCAAACACTGGCCTAGGCCAGCACCTATTTAAAATTATAGGTGATTTTACTTTCAAAACAGAAATAAATCTCAAGGAACCAGCAGGATGTACAAGGCCCACCAGAGCCTGACCCTGACCTCCTTGCTCCCCAGCCTTCTCTCTAATCACCCCCCACCTCTGTCCCCTGTTCTCCCTCGTTCCTCTTTTCCACCCACCTCAGCCAGGCTTCCAGGGTCTCCCCACATCCCTCTGTTCTGCCTCATAACTCTGGATCCTCAAATCTTCCGGCATCTCCTACAAGTCACTTGTACAGTTTTTAGTTAAAAATAAGCAAAACACAAACCAAAAACATCCAAACTTCCCCAGTCCCGGGACAATACGGCGCTGAGTCAGGGCACACAGCTTTCCGAAGAGACTGTGGGTTGGTTACAGCCCCTTTCATCCTCTTACTGGGATGACCTTGTGCAGTGAGCAACCTGCCCAGCTGTACATGGTGGTCCTGCCCAGAGACTGGGTTAGAGGCCTGTCCTCTCTGTCCTCTTGGCACACAGAGCTGCGCTCTTCCTAAGCATTTATCACATTGAATATGATTGTTTCTGCTTTCTTATTAGGACCATGAGATTCTGTGTCCTCGATTTCTGTAGCTCTGATGCTTACCTGGGGCTGGCCCAGATCACTCCAAGTCTCCATAGTCAGCGAAACGAAGGAAAAAAAGGTGGCAGCCCCACATCCTCGGATCAAAATGTGCCAGCATCCTGGCAAGCCTTGGGTCCCACCTTAAAGGGGCCGCTCTCAGCGTGGGCCAGGTAGAGGCCTCAAAGTCCCCGGCCCCAAGCTAACTGGCCTCTGTTCTCTTTCCAAGATGAGCCCCCAGAGGGAGATGCCGGCCAATCAGATACTTACCTTCTGCCCTCCGAAATCCTGGGGAGCAGCAGTCTGAGCAAGGAGAACCCAGAAGAGAGCGTGACCACGGCCCCTCTGAATCCAGTGCAGTCTGGGGATGAGCTTCGCGAGCCGGAGTTGGAAGGAACCGTCCCCTTCGCACCTCAAGACCCGGTGGCTGTGTCTACGCTGCTTCCGCTTCCAGAAGAGCCGGGCACCAGGCACGCCTTCCCCGCCAGGAAGAAGCCACCTTCGCTCAAGCAGGTGAACTCGGCCAGGAAGCAGCTGAGGCCGAAGGCCACCCCCGCAGCGGCCACGCCGAGGACCGCGTCCCAGCCCGCGTCCCCGGGCCCGGGTCTCCTGGCCCCCGCCCCGGGCAAGCCCCGCCCACCCGGTGACCAGGACCCCATGGCCTCCGCAGGGGAGACCCGCCAGCTGTC
>SJXQ01001847.1:369929-397006 GCA_006408695.1 Aepyceros melampus | reverse complement strand
GAGCCCGTCTGGCTGGAGCGGAAGG
This sequence comes from Aepyceros melampus, assembly GCA_006408695.1. Classification (NCBI taxonomy): domain Eukaryota; kingdom Metazoa; phylum Chordata; class Mammalia; order Artiodactyla; family Bovidae; genus Aepyceros; species Aepyceros melampus. The sequence continues at coordinate 396,981 of SJXQ01001847.1, read as the reverse complement.
AAGGCGCGGTCCCCACGACCCCCGCGCCCCTGCAGATCGCCCCCTTCACCTCGCAGCCGCTGGTGGCCCACACGCTCCCCCAGAGCCCCGACTCCGGGGTGCCCACCGTGCCCGAGGAGGCCCCGGAGGCTCCCCCCGAGGATGCAAGCCCGGGGACGCTGATGGACAAAGGGGAGACCGAGCTGACCGGGTCAGCCTCAGAGGAGAGCCAGGAGACCACCACGTCCACCATCATCACCACCACGGTCATCACCACCGAGCAGGCCCCAGGTAGGCAGCCCTCAGCCCCTCTGGCCCTGCAGCAACTGTGAGGCGGCAGCCTCTGCGGTGGGGGGAGAAGGCGCATGGGGGGAGGGCCCCCGCCCGGGAAGGTTCATGCCTTGCATTGGTTGCCATCTATGCAGCCCTAGCTATGAACTTGACCCTGGGGTTCAAAACTGGCATCCCCATTTCAGAGATGAGACCCCTGAGACCCTAAGACATCAGACAACCTGCCCAAGGTCTCACAGCTGAAGAGCAGGATTCAAAACCGCTCCTTCTGGGACAGAGTCCCTTCACCTGCCTAAAAGGCCCTAGCCTTCCAAGGTGCTTTTGCTCTCACCCCGGTGTGAACTTGATGGAATGCGCTTCTGTGTTCCAGTCTTCTCTTCCTGTCTTCAAGTGCATCACGGGGGCATCGGCTGTCAATTACACGTCGGTCTGGGACAGATGCAGTGTGGCTGCTCAGGAAAGACTGCGAGCTCTGGCCTTTTGACCTCTGCCATTGTGTGACCTTGGCCCAAATGTGCTCCCTCTCTGAGCTTTGCTTTACTTGTCTCTAAGATAAGAGTGAAACATCAGTCCCATGTCGGCTCTTGCTATTTGATTATTACGTTGAGTGTGGAGCTGAAGGAGGAGGACCATCAGGGGAAGGAGTGGGGATGGGAACACCAGTGTCCCGAGAGGACCTGTTCTAGCCAACAGCCCACCTGAGAGATGACATCTCAGCTCTGTGTCCTGATGACAGTGCCTTTCCTCCAGCTCTCTGCAGTGTGAGCTTCTCTGATCCTGAAGGGTACATCGACTCCAGTGACTACCCGCCGCTGCCCCTCAACAACTTCCTGGAGTGCACATACAATGCGACAGTCTACACTGGCTATGGGGTGGAGCTCCAGGTAACCCCACAAAGCTGCCCTGGCTTGGCTGCCTCTTCCAGCAGAAGGTGTCCTCCGAAGGGTCATCTGAGTCAGGCTTATTTTCATCTTAACCAGTTTGGTTCTCTCTTTGCCCTGACTGGGGGGAATTGAGCTGGGCTTTGGCGATTGGATAGGAATTCCCAACTCAGAAGAACTAGCTTGGCACACATGGAGGGAAGGGGATGTATTGATAAATTCTAAGCCATTATACCCAGAAGGAAAGTCCTGTGTATCCTGCTTGTTGAACACACACATACTCATGGAAGCCCCACATGCTTCATTTGATTCATAAACTTTTGGCTGCAACCTAAGAAGGGAAAAGCAGGGTAGCATCATCCTCAAATGCCTGGGTTTTAAGTCCCAGCTCTACCAGTTAATGCTGCATGACTTTGGGCAAGGGACTCCACCTCTCTGAGTCTGTTTCCTCATTAGTGAAACAGATGAAAATGTTGCTACTTTATGGAGTTTCAGGGAGGAATATATATAACAGTACATAAAGAGTATTTAGCCAGAGTCTAGGGTAGAGAGAGAGGGCGCTCAATGCCTGTTACCAGTTATCCCTACCCTAGTTCCAGGCCATTGCCAACCCACCGCCCCATCTTTAGAAGCGCTGTTTTATTTGCACTGAGGCAACATGCCAACAAGTGGTGACCTGTCCGGTTCACCGTCCGAGAGAGGAAGGGGCGGTCCTGAAGCCAGAAACAGAGGCCGGTACGACGTGGTGGCAGACCCCTCCAGGCCAAGGGCAGAAGGCTGGGCATGCGCTTTGTTCTCATGGGCAAGAAAGTGCCCCCAAGATTTTAAGCAGAGTCAGCTGCATGACCTAAGCAGAACTCTACCCTAGAAAGGTTTTCTGATTTATAGAGAGAATAAAAGATAAGCCTCTCAGCAGAACATGTGCCCAGAGCTTGGCACAGCACGTGGCATGTGGTTGGTACTTTATAAATGTTCCCGGAATTAAACTGGGGAAAAGCTGCAGTTCATCTGATGCTGACACTTAAGGAACACTTCTCTCCGCTTGAATAGATGCACTCCATCTAATACTGGCACTTTTTGTCAGGGACAGCAGAATTCCTTCATCGGGCGTCTATAATGTACCAGTTGTAGCAATGGGGAGCATGGTGGTGCGCAAAACTGGTGCAGGGGTTGCCCTAAGGGAGGTCACTGTCTTATGGTTGAGATAGACACACATGGAAGACACTGGGCTGCCATTTGAAATGACCTCTAATAGACGTTCACAGTGGATGTAGAACACAGTGGAGGGATAGGCAACCTCCCTGGTAGTCAGGGAAGGTTTCACAGAGGAGGGCAATTTTAGTGGGGCTTTAGCAGATGAGTAGGAGTTCACCAAAGAGGAAAAAAGAGTATATATATATATATATGGGCTGAAAGGGGAATTCTTGCCTTGTTTACACAAGAGGCAGAGGATCTGGAGTCCCTGGCCCCACTACAGCAAGTGGAAATATTCAAATTGGGCACTAGGGACTGACTAAAGTCCCCACCCGACCCCCTCCTCCGATTGTTCACCATCCTTGTAAGTAAAGTATCTCCCTTCTTCCCCTCCCAAGCCTAGAAAGTGGACTCAGCAAACCAGGTACACAGTCCTTTGAGGAGGTTCTGCCAGTGAAGCCAGCACTGGGGAGGATAAGAACGTGGACCTGAGAAAGCCCTAGAGATGGCCGCCCCCTCCCTTGACCCTGCACTCCTCCCTGGTTTGTGCAGAAGGGCAAGAATGTCTTCAGTCAGTCTGCAAAGCCAAACACATAGTCAAGCACCTACTATGTGCCAGGCACTATTTTAGGCCCTGGGGACCCTGAGCAGCACAAAAATTTTCCCTCCTACCTGGAGCTGACCTTCGGATGTAATGCCTTCTCTCATCTCCCTGAAGACGGGACCTCAGGCCCAAGCTGATCAAAGCCCTACCCCTCCCTGCCAGCTCCAGAAAAATCTGTCTCAGCTGCCAGCCTCCAGAAAGCCTCTCTTGCAGGACCCAGCAAAGGGGGCTGAAGATCCTTGCAGCGCCTCCCCTGCAGCTTCGGGATCTGGCAGGGGGCCCAGAGGTTCCTGGGCTCTGAGGGTTTCCAGGGCTGAGGCACAGCCCCCCGTCCGCGCCATGGACTAGGGGCCCCTTGAGGGGGTGCTGCCTGGGGAGCCTCAGAGCCTGGGAGGACCTCTGTCTCAAACACGACTCAGATCCTGTCTTCCCCTGCCCGTACCCAGGTGAAGAGCGTGAACCTGTCTGAGGGGGAGCTGCTCTCCATCCGAGGGGTGGACGCCCCTCCCTGACCGTCCTGGCCAACCACACGCTCCTGGTCGAGGGCCAGGTCATCCGCAGCCCCACCAACACCATCTCCGTGTACTTCCGCACCTTCCAGGACGGTGGCCTCGGGACCTTCCAGCTGCACTACCAGGGTAAGGCCGGGCCGGGGCTGTTGAGATGTACCTTTGGCCTCCGTTCCCCTCCAGCGCCAAGGACTGCCACCCGCTTTGTGCCGGGTTTGGTAACACCGTGGACCCTTCTTAGATTCGTGATTCCTTTTATAATGAGTTAGTGTGGCTGCATCTCCTCTTAGCCGCAGCACACGGGATCTTCATCGCGACGTGCCGGCTCATTCACTGTGGCACATAGACTCTCTAGTTGCTGCGTGCGGGTTTGGTTGTCCCGAGACATATGGGGTCTTGGTTCCCTGACCAGGGATCAGACTCAGCTTCCCTGCATTGCAGGGTGGGTTCTTAACCACTGGACCACCAGGGAAGTCCCTTAGATTCGTGTTTTTAAGAGCATAAAATAAAATATATACAATTCAAAAGGAAGCCGTTCATATTGAACAGCACTTGTCAAAACATTGTTCTGATCTATGATATCATAATCTATGTGCTTCTTTATTAACACATTAAATCATATTTCCCAGTGGCTCTGATAATTATTGTAATTTCAAAGGAGCATAAGAAATATGTCAAGATACTCATTTTGATGTGAGCATATCTGATTCCCTTGGTGACAAAGCCACGGGTACTGTGACTGTGGAACAGTTTGTCATCTACCTTTGCAGTTAACCTTGAACCTGTTCAGTGAAGAATAGCAAGCCCCTTTTCCCATTCAAGTTCATGGCCCCTGAATCTGACACCAATCCCATGAAGGCCCACGGGCTTCTGGGAGGGAGCCTCTGCCGCCAGGGTCCCTTGCTTTTTTTTCCTTCTTCTCCACTTTCTTCTGTATTTGTCTGCTTCTGGTCTCCTTTTGTTTTCTTTTTATCTTTTTCCCTCTCTTCTCTTCCCTCTTTTCTTTCTTTTCATTCTTTGGTTGCACTGCACAGCAAATGGGTTCTTAGTTCCCCAAACAGGGCTTGAACCCACGGCCTCCCCCATTGGAAGTGCAGAGTCTTAACCAGTGGACTATCCGGGAAGTCCCAGCTTCCTTCATTTCTTTCCTTGCTTCATTCTCACCCCCCTCTTCTCTCTTCCTTCTCTCTCTCCTTCAATGTCATCTCATTTTCCCCCACCTCTTGGGACACTTCCTTCCTGGGAGCTCTCCCTGAATACATGCCAAATATCTGCCAGGGAGGGGGGCGCCCTTCACCACACCTCGGGAAATCAACAGCCATCCACATTTACGTCACATTGACCAAATGTCTGGAAAAATACTTCATTTAAAAATTTCCCCTTGGATGTTTCTGAAACAGATGGATGACTGTATACAGGAGTATCTGTTCCCTCGCACCTTCTCAGTATGCAGACAAGCGTCTGTTGTCTTTGTTAATTAAAAAATGGAGGAAAAAATAGCTCAATGAGCCATGAACTTGAATTCAGTCCTCCTCATGAGTACGAGGAATGCAGAAATCCTCAACTGCAGGAGAGATCAGACCACAGTTCAGGGATGGACTCTGCATTCTTTTATGAAAATAAAACTTGAGGAGCTCAACGTGGCCACAGGCACCCTTCTGCCACTCCATCCAGCAAGCTTTGTCCACTACAGTTGGCCTAAGGAGGCTCTCCTCTGGCGTTTGCCAGTTAATCCTTACCACCCCCTCGTATGATAGGGACAGTCCTAGGGGAGGAGAGAGTTCAGGGCACTGTTCACTTCCCAAGGTCACCCGGTTTTCACATGATGGAGTAAGAGAACGTAAGTTCACATCAGTCTCTTCCACAGTCCAAGCCCTGATCTCCCGGGACTTAGTTCCAGCTCTCACATCCTCAGCATTTCCTAAAGAACTGGTTCTCCTAACCCTGGCCCAAGAGCCTGCAGTTTTAACAAACACCTAAGCTGCATATGTGGGTGGGACTAACCTACCTGGGTGATCCCGCCCCTCCTGTGCTCAGGAGAAAATAGTTCTGTCTCCACATGGAGAAAGGCTCCAGGGAGGGGTGCTGCTGCTACTAAGTCACTTCAGTCGTGTCCGACTCTGTGCGACCTCATAGACGGCAGCCCACCAGGTTCCTCCATCCCTGGGATTCTCCAGGCAAGAACACTGGAGTGGGTTGCCACTTCCCTCTCCAATGCATGAAAGTAAAAAGTGAAAGTGAAGTCACTCAGTCATGTCTGACTTTTAGCAACCCCATGGACTGCAGCCCACCAGGCTCCTCCGTCCATGGGATTCTCCAAGCAAGAGTACCAGAGTGGGGTGCCATTGCTGGGGAGGGGTGGGGACACCCCAAACCTGCTGTCTCCGGTTAGGCAGGGTGAGGGGCGGGGTGAGCTTGGAGCCTAGAGAAAAATGCTCATCCGGCAGTCTCAGCAGCACGTGATCAACTCAAGTCACAAAAATACACTCCTTTAGCACTCGGGAGTCCCTGGGGGCCTCATCTTTTCTCCTCAGCACAAACCAGCTCCTGGGATGTGGGTCGCGTTCTCCGTCTCCCGCTCTGAGAGACGACTGTCTGCCCTGGCATCTCTCCCCAGCCTTCATGCTGAGCTGCAGCTTCCCCCGCCGGCCCGACTTCGGGGACGTCACGGTGATGGACCTGCACTCGGGCGGGGAGGCCCGCTTCCACTGCCACCTGGGCTACGAGCTCCAGGGCACCCAGACGCTGACGTGCATCAATGCCTCCAAGCCCCACTGGAGCAGCCGGGAGCCCATCTGCTCAGGTACACGCCAGCCTCAGCCAGACCCGCCATGGGTGGTCTCCCAAGAGAGGAGAGACCAGCCCCCAGGGGTTTAAAGGAAAAGTGTTAGTCGCTCAGTCACTTCCGACTCTCAGCGACCGCATGGGCCGTAGTCTGCCAGGCTTTTCTGTCCATGGAATTCTCCAGGCAAGCATACTGGAGTGGGTTGTCATGCCCTCCTCAAGGGCATCTTCCTGACCCGGGTCTCATGCATGGCAGGCAGATGCTTTACTGTCGAGCCACAAGGGAAGCCTGTGGTGTTAAGACTGACCTTAGGAAAGAGACTGCTCCAAAAATGTGGTGGCTGCCGGTTTTGTTACATAATAAAAATACAAGTGACATAAAAGTGACCATTAGTGACTTTAGGACGTTCACAGTACTGTGCAGCCATCACCACTTCCCTCATCGCCCCCTAAGGGACACTCTGGACCCGTTCGCAGTCACTGCCTGTTTCCCCCGTGCCCAGCCCCTGCTTTCTGTCTCAACAGATTCACCTATTCTGGACACTTCATATGCCTGGAGTCGTACATTATGTGATATTTTGATCCAGCTTCTTTCACTCAGCATGATGTTCTCAAGGTTCATCCGTATAGTAGCGTGTATCAGAAGTTCATTCCTTTTGATGGCTGAATAATATTCCATTATATAGACCACATTTTTTCTGTTCCCTTATTGGGGGACATTCAGGTTGTTTTGGACTTCGGAGGTGTTACGAATAGTGCTGCTATGAACACATGTGTGAACGTTTTGATGTGGACAGATGTTGTCATTTCTCTTGGGTATATACCTACCCGTAAGTGGAGTTGCTGGGTCACATGGTAATTCCACGTTTCAGTTTTGAAGGAACCGTCGAAGTATTTTCCCCTGGCTGCACTGTGTCCTTTCCCTCCAGCCGTGCATGAAGGTCCCAGTTTCTCCACAGCCTCACCAGCGCTTCTTTTCCATGTCTTCTTTTTATTCTGACAGCCGTCCTAGTGAGTGTGAAGGTACCCTAGTATGACTCTGCTTTGCATTTTCCCAGGGGCTGGTGACACTGATCATCTTTTCGTATGCGTGTTGGCCATTTGCGTATCTTCTGGAAGAAAAGTCTATTCAAGTCCTTTGCCCATTTTTAAAATTTAGTTGTCTTCTTCTTGAGTTGTAAGAATTCTTTATGTATTCTGATTACTGGACTCTTGTATCACATGGTAATTCCACGTTTCAGTTTTGAAGGAACCGTCGAAGTATTTTCCCCTGGCTGCACTGTGTCCTTTCCCTCCAGCCGTGCATGAAGGTCCCAGTTTCTCCACAGCCTCACCAGCGCTTCTTTTCCATGTCTTCTTTTTATTCTGACAGCCGTCCTAGTGAGTGTGAAGGTACCCTAGTATGACTCTGCTTTGCATTTTCCCAGGGGCTGGTGACACTGATCATCTTTTCGTATGCGTGTTGGCCATTTGCGTATCTTCTGGAAGAAAAGTCTATTCAAGTCCTTTGCCCATTTTTAAAATTTAGTTGTCTTCTTCTTGAGTTGTAAGAATTCTTTATGTATTCTGGTTACTGGACTCTTGTTAGATATATGATTTGCAAATACTTTCTCCCACTCTGTGGGTTGTCTTTTCGCTTCTCAATAGTGTGCTTTTCGTCGTTCAGTCACTCAGTCATGTCCAGCTCTTTGTGACCCCACGGACTGCAGTACACCAGACTTCCCTGTCCTTCTCTATCTCCCAAGGTTTGCTCAAACTCTTGTCCATTGAGTTGGTGATACCATCCAACCATCTCATCCTTTGTCACCCCCTTAGTGTCCTTAATTTTGACAAAGTCTAATTTATGGGGGTTTTTTTCTGGTTGTTGTTTCTTGAGCTTTTGATGTGACAGCTGCCATATTATGAGCCCACTCCATATGCCAGGGCTGTGATGAATCCTCACAGCAGTCCTACATGGTGTGAACCATTATCCCCATTTCACAGATGAGGAAACAGAGGCTCACGGACATAAAGTTTCTTCCTCAAAGTCACCAGATAGAAATTGAACTGGATCTAGAGTCTTTCTCTTTTGAGCTGTTTCCCTTACACATTCACTATTTAAAATGCAGACTGGTGAGATTATTAAAATTCACAATCCCGGGCCCCACACAAAACCAAGTGAATCAAAAATCGACATTTAGCTTGCTCTTTTTGTGCTTCATGTGCCACACATCATAGCCTGAGAAGCACACTATGCTGCACTCTCTCTGCACCAGTGGCCGCAGCCTTGACCACCCTCAGTTATCAAGAGAGTAATGCCCTGTTAGATTCTCAAAAGTCCTGACCGTGGCCAGGAGAGTACAGGCTGCTCGCGTTAACTGAGCACCTACTATGTGCCAGGCCATGAGCCATGTACAAACAGGATACTGGGAATAAGAAAAACGTTCTTCCTGCCCTCCAGGCATTTGTAGTCACTAAAATTCAAGATGCAAATGAGAGCTGATGGTAAATTCTGAGATTTAATCATTGCAGTATTGTTCTCTCAAGGCTGTTCAGAATTTTGTGTGTGTGTGTATTTTTAAAAACAAAGAAAAGAAAAATCCAAACCATAGGGCAGTTGGTCTCCATGCCTCCCTCGAGTTAATTTTTATCTATGTATGAAATCAGAGAGGAATTAAGCCTCAATTTGTGCTAAGAAAGATGGATGGGGAGCCACGGCTGGCAAATTGAAGCCAAACAGAGCCATCAGTCGGCTTAATAAGGCAAGGAAGGGGAGCAGAGAGGCAACAAATGAACAGCCGCTCAGAGAGGACAGATGGCTGGAGCCCCCCACCAGGGACAGCTCGTCCATCTCCTTGGCCTCCAAGCTGTAGGGCAATAAGGCTGCCTGCATTCTGAGCACCTACTCTGTGCCAGGGATGGCGCCAAGCCTTCTCCACACAGTGTTTTATTTCTCACCTCAGTCCATAAAGTGGGTGGAATTATTATTACCACTTTACTAGAGGTTCAGAGAGCTTCAGTGACTTGTCCTAGCAGCAGATAAGTGACACCAGGCAGATTTGAACCTCCACTTTGGGACAGGAGGCAGAGTGGAGAGACGGGTGACCTGGTACTCTGTCCGTGGTCCTGAAAAAAGTGCAAGTCTTCCTCGCAACATCTTTGCTGTAGTCACAGCAGAGTCCAGAGCAGGCAAGGGAGCTCTCAGCTTTTCTCATCTCTGCAATTCTTTATTAGTCATGAAGTCATTCAACAAACATTTAATGAGAGCCAAATATCTTCTAAGAATAAAACTACCTCCCACCATTTGCAGAACTCTTCTCAGTTCACAGACCATTTTTTCGTGTATGTTAGATTTTTATGATAAAAGTAATATATGACTCTGGTAAAGCCTTCTCCACACAGTGTTGCATTTTTATGATAAAATATATGACTCTGGTTAAAAAAAAATATTTCCAAGAAATACAAAAGTGCTGAAGAGTCTGACAAATCACTTTTATAACCCTGATCTCAATTGACCTTTGCATAGCTCATTAAAATAGGTATGGCAGACCATTTTCTAACTCCCTCCCCCCACTTAAAATATAGTGAGTATTTTCCTATACTCTGAAGTACTCTTTGATAACAAGGTTTTTAAAAACTGTGTGAATGGCATGAATTTCACCAAGAGTCTGTAAGTGGACATTCGTGTTGTTTCTCAGCGTTTTGCTCTGAGAAGCAATCAGACAGTGAACATCATCATTCATACATTTTTGTGAAACTCTCTAAATCTTTTTTTGACATAAGTCCCCAGAACCTTAATTACCAGGTCAAAGTGTTTAAACACATTTTCCATATTTTTCAGCAGATTTCCCTCCTGAAAGGTCATAGCAATAACCAGGCCTGAATGAGAGCAACCATTTCTCATCACTGAAGATGGTGCTCCCCGTTTATTGCTGCTCTTTATCTGGGCCAATTAGGTGGACGGAGATAGAACATAGTTTGGATTTGCATTTCTTTTATTGTTAGACTGAATTTTTTGAGTGCTTAACTAAGTACTAAAAGCAGACTTCTTCTTTGGAGAACTGCCTGTTTATGTCCTTCTTGATTATCATTTTGTAACTGAGAACCAGGGCACAGCCAGTGCGTTAAGGCACAGTCATTCATTCCCTGCTGTGGAATGCATGGGGCAGTGACTCCAGTCATGGGACTGATCTCCTGCCAAACAGGATGAACCTGTCTCAGGAGGAGGGGACTTGCCCACGGTTTTCCTCTTCCTAAGAGGTTGGGGTCAGAGAAGGATAAAACACTCACTTATCCTCCCCTCCACCTCTCTCTCTCTCTGCGATCCTCTCGTTGCCCACCCACCCCTACCGTCTGGCTCCAGCCCCTTGTGGAGGGACTGTGCACAACGCCACCATCGGCCGGGTGCTGTCTCCAAGTCACTCTGCAAATGCCAGTGGGAGCCAGTTCTGCGTGTGGACGGTCGAAGCTCCAGAGGGCCAGAAGCTGCACCTGCACTTTGAGAGGCTGGCGCTGCACGAGAAGGACAGGTAAACCCCTGAGGGTCCCCAGCGGCCTCATGCCTTCCCAGACTGTTAGGATGTAGCTTGGGATTTGGAGTCTTGAAATGGCTAAATTGTTGGCTCACGGAGGTCAAGAAAGGAAGAGCTGGGGAGGGAGGCGAGGATATTAGAAACCATCAGTTTTGATCTCCTCCTTTTACACATAAGGAAACCAGGGCATACAGAGTGGAAGAGACTTGCCCCAGTCACATAGCAGGGTAGGGGGAAGAGGCAGGAAGGGAGTCCCCCTACCTTTCACTGCCTCCTCCCTTCTCCTGCACATCCCTTTTTGCAGTGGAGCAAGGAGAGAGAGTTTACCGAGCACCTGCTCTGTGCCCAAATCATGTATTAGCCTCGATGGAGAATGGGAGAGAAGAACATTGGTTCCTGGTGTGACAGGAAATTGAGATTCAAAAACCAGATGTATGCACACGAAGGAACTTTTGATAACAAGACAGGATTTAGCTAAGAGCACATCTGTTGATGCTAAGTAACAGGCACAGAAGCCAGAATCCGAAAACTTCGATAAGCTGAGACCTTATTCCAGAATATTCTGGAACATTCTAGAGAATTAGGATCTTGGCTGCTTAGAATTGCTGTGTTGGAGTGGGTTCCCTTGGAAACAGACAGGATGACAGTGGTGTGAGAGAAAGTGGTTTATTTAGCAGCTATCCTGGAAAGCACCAAGAAAATGAGCAGAGAAGAAAAGGGAGTAAATACAGTGTGTGTTAGTAGTCAGGTCTCTTATCTACAGGGGTCCCCCAGGAAGCTGTATTTAGCATGGCTCAGAGAGTTCCTGTCAGAGGGCAAGGGAGCTGGGGTGTTTATCTACCCACTCATCCACTGTGGAGGAGGGGTGCTCCTGGACACACACTGACTCCCCAGCATTGCTCTCACCCCTTGAGCTGGCTGAACTGGCTGATTCTCAGAGACTCTGGAAACCGGCCAAAACTGGGTGAGCAAAGAGTGCTGAGGGATACAGGTAGGGCACCCACAGAATGCCAGCACCTTCGAGTCCTGGAGTCCGTCCAACTTTCAACTTAGAATTATAGTGTCCCGGCTTCTTTGAAGCTTCAGACCTAAACCACTAACCTCTGGGAAAGGATTCTGAGAAAATACCAGACAACTGAATAATTTACCCAACTCTGGAGTCCACTTCCCTCCAAACTGTTCAGCTTTATCCTGAACAACTCTGTATCAATAAATCACTGCCTTAAAGTACAAGGTGTCTAATAGGGGCTTCAGAGCGTGGATTCTCTGTAGCACCAGAATGACCTCAGGAACCTTTAAGAAAAACAGATGCCCAGTCTCTTCCCCTTGGAGACTCACTGAAAAGCCAGGCCTGGGAGCCCTCAGTGATGAATGCTTTTTAACATTCAGACCTCTGGTTTGCCTCTTCTGAATGGTACTGGGAATAAACCAAGTGTACGTTTAGACCAGACAGTGAGAAACAGAGAGAAAGAAAAATTAACCAAAATGAGTATTTTCTGAAAGTTTATGAAATCCTGATAAATGAGCCAACAGACACACGGACACTGTAGTTTCACTGGGTGTTTCTGTGGAGCCCTGGAAAGGCTATGAAAAGGTTTATGAAAGGGAGGTGTTGACAACCATGAGGGAAAACCAGTGTTCAAGTGTCTCCAGGGAAAGAAGTTTGGAGTTGTTCATCAAGATCAAAGGTCAGGGTGCGCTGTGTGCATACACACGTGCATACACACACACACACACACACACACACACACAGGAGTGAAGATACTCGCTGTGCTAAGAAGAAAGGGGAGCTTTATCTGTCCATGGACTTTATTGAGGAAAAACAGCTTAAACACCACAGTCTTAAGAGCTTAGAGCTAGAGAAGGCTCCATGTAAGATACGGGACCTTGATCTAAACCTTAGAGATTCAGTCAGGGAACCCAAAATATGGTGAGTGGATGGAGTAGCTAGCCCAAGCAGGGAGAATAGGAGTGGAGATGGACAAAGGTGAGAAGGTAAATGTGGGCCATCTTCTGAAGGGCTTTGGCTGCCAGATGCTTCTAGAAGCTGTAGAGAGTCATGGAAGGATTTTGAGTAGAGGAGTGAAATGAAATTTTAAAGATGATTTCCACCCCCAACCCAAATGAAGTCTTTCTAAACTCCAGTCCCATAATATGCAGCATAGAAAGTGGATTCTCTGGTCAAATATGTTTGGGAGACACTATTCCCAGGCTCTATCTTGGCATCAAGGCACATTCACTGGCAAAGGTGCTGACAAGTCCTGCAAGGGAAAAAAATGTTTAATTTTCATTTAAATTTTCCAAGCCCATTTGACCATAGACTATACATAGCTTTGAGATAAAACTCTTCACTATTTCAGACATTAGGAGCCTGGTGGGCTGCAGTCCATGGGGTCACTAAGAGTCAGACACGACTGAGCGACTTCACTTTCACGCATTGGAGAAGGAAATGGCAACCCACTCCAGTGTTCTTGCTTGGAGAATCCCAGGGACGGGGGAGCCTGGTGGGCTGTCATCTATGGGGTCACACAGAGTCAGACACGACTGAAGCAACTTAGCAGCAGCAGCAGCAGAGAATGTAGTAGAAAACTGCCATCTCGGGAAGAGTCACTGACTGCAGAGATTTTGAGATCCTGAGGATTTTCCCTAGAGCAACCCTTGTTGCCAAAGGCTTCAGTTCTCCTAAAGAAGAGTCCTGGGCATGGCCCAGAGGACACAATAAATCAAGAGGGATGAGAAGATTTTGAAGAGGCCCTTGGCCTCTACCCTAGCCCCCTCCTTATCTGAATCACAGTGGACACAAGGCAGAATAAACAGACCAAGACTCCAACATTTCTACATTTTGATGACATTAGAAATTCATATGATAAACCCTTTTTATGGGTCATGGTAAAAAAATAAACAAACTTGAAAAACTAAAAATGCCTAGTTATGATTCCATCCATAAAAGTAAGTGATCCAATTTGTGTACTAGTTCCTTCCACATCTTTGCATAACTTCTTTAAAACTGCCACGGCTAGCAGAGTCAAGTGCCAAAGGGTTTTAGTAACACTAAGAATGAACACCAACGTGTCTGATACCTTTCAGTTTTCAGGGCGCTTCATCTTTTCAAAGCCCCCCTGTAAGACAGCTGGGAAAGGCTTTGTGACCCCTCCTAGGATTGTGGAAAGTGAGGCCCGAGATGGCTTGGGACTTGTGTAGCCTCAGTGGATGGGGAATTGGGGGCTGGGAGCTGGGGCTCCTCTAGCTGCACGCACAGTGTTCCCAGGAAGCAAGCGCCAGTGGCAGAGCCTGGCAGGGGTCCAACCCTTGGTCGTAGGACCTGCATTCCTGCACACTATACCCTTGACCTCTAATCCCCACATTCTTGTACCCATTTTACAGATGAAGAATCTGAGGCTCAGTGGGATAAAATGTTTTTCTCCAAAGTCCCACAGCTCAGAATTTAAAGGTGGGACTGTGATTACATGTGTATTTGTGTGTGTGTGTGTGTGTGTGTGTGTGTGTTTGTGTGTGTGTATCAGTGTTTCAAGAATGTTATTAGCCCAATCATCCAACTTCTTAGTTAGTAATAAATACTGCTACTGCTAAGTCGCTTGAGTCATGTCCGACTGTTTGCGACCCCATGGACCCCCTGCTCAGTGCCTCTGTCCATGAGATTCTCCAGGCAAGAATCCTGGAATGGGTTGCCATTTCCTCCTCCAGGGGATCTTTCCAACCCAGGGATTGAACCCACATCTCTCTCTCTCCTGTACTGCAGGCAGATTCTTTACTGCTGAGCCACTGGGGAAGCCCATATTAGTCATAAATAATTGGTGTCCATTAATTCACTTGGTCATTACATCATTCACAGCACCTTCCTTACAAGCTCAGAATCCATCCACGAGTCTAGGATAAGCATTGTACAGAAAGGGAGACAAATTTGGTGAGATGATGCAAAGTATCCTGGTGAGTATGGGGTGAAGTCGAGGTGTGAGTCAGGGAATGCGGTCCCAGAGGGGATGCTCACAGCACACGCCTCCCGCTGCTGCATGTCAGTGGTCCCTTAAGACCTCTCATTGACCCCCATCTCCTTCCGCACTGCCAGGATGATGGTTTACAGCGGGTTGACCAACAAGTCCACTCTTCTCTACGACTCCTTCCAAACCGAGAATGTCCCCTTCGAGGGCCTGCTGAGCGATGGCCACACCATCCGCATCGAATTCACGTCCAACCAACCGCCAGCGGCCTCAGCCTTCAACATCCGGTTCGAGGGTGAGGGTCTGGGGGGCCGCCCCCTCTGCTGGGTTGTCGCTGTGGGATTGAGGGAAGCATGGCAGGGCTGGGTCTTGGGAGGCAGAAATGTGACCTGCTAAGACTGGAGAAGAGGCTGTGGCTAGACTGACCCTTGGACTTCCAAAGGCTGCCTCTTCGGAGTTGGGGAGGCAATGGTCCTTGTTCCCATTTCAGATGCGAAAATAAAGAGGTAGAGAGGCCAGGTGAATGGCCAAGGGCCCTCAGCAGGTCAGCAGGAGCTGGAGTGGGGGGTCTGGTACCCGTTTTCCATGGGGCTTCCGTAGCAGCAGGAGAGGCGCCTGCTTTTGTGGCACAGCCCCGTGCGCCTCCCCCGACTCGCGTGAGCTCAGCCCCGCGTGCCTCCCCCGACTCGCGTGAGCTCAGCCCCGCGCGCCTCCCCCGACTCGCGTGAGCTCAGCCCCGCGCGCCTCCCCCACTCATGTGAGCTCAGCCCCGCGCCCCTCCCCCCACTCATGTGAGCTCAGCCCCGCGCGCCTCCCCCGACTCGCGTGAGCTCAGCCCTTCTTTTGTTTCCTGGCCCCAGCCTTTGAGAAAGGCCACTGCTACGAGCCCTACATTCAGAACGGGAACTTCACCACATCCGACCCGACCTATAACATCGGGACCATAGTGGAGTTTACCTGTGACCCTGGCCACTCCCTGGAGCAGGGCCCGGCCACCATAGAGTGCATCAACGTGCGAGACCCGTACTGGAACGACACCGAGCCCCTGTGCAGAGGTGAGTGGGTCACAGCCCTCCCTTCAGGCTGTCCCAAGCCCTCCACTCCTTCAGATGAAGAGATCCAGCTTGCAAAACGATTTTAGGATTGGAACCCTTTCCAGGGCTCACTCTCCTTTGGGTCAGGTTTGCTGCTGATCCTTGAGAAAATTACAAAATGGATAAAATTGAAAAGGGGCTGATTCCTCCAGATACAGGGCCCCAGTGTGCATAGCTTGCTGAGAAGATCTCTGCATGGAGTTCATTTCCTACAGACGCTGTGCAGACTTGGGCAGTGCCCAGCCCACCCAACAGCACATGGCAACCCTGAGTCTGGTTAATGATAATGGTGATAATAATAGTTGTCAAGAGGAGTGCAAAAAAAACCAAAACTGTGTTGCAGGCACTCTGTGCATTATATGACTTAATCCTCACCACAATCCTGTCTTGTTCAGTTGCTAAGTCATGTCTGACTCTTTGCGACTCCATGGACTGTTTGTTACCCACCAGACTCCTCCATCCACGGGATTTCCCAGGCAAGAATACTGGAGTGGGTTGCCCTTTCCTCTTCCAGAGGATCTTCCCAACTCAAGGATTGAACTCTCCTGCATTGGCAGGAGGATTCTTTACTGCTGAGCCACTGGAGAGGCCCGCTACCTGAGGTGCATATCATTATTGATCCCAGGTACAGACAAAGAAATAGCAGCTGTGATGTGACATGCCTCAGAACATACTGAGGGGAATTGGCAGAAACAGGCATGGAACTCTGGTCTCTCTGTTCTCCAAAAGCTGTGCTCTTTGCCCCTTTGGGCAGTGTCAGCTCTGTGGAACCCTCAGCTATGTGGATGCCCAGCGGCCTCCCTCCCCACTTCTCCATATTTAAAACCGCTGAGCCACTCCAAGCCTGAACTCACGTGGGGAGTGTGGAATAATGAACAGAGCCCTGGCTCCTGGCAGCCGCCACCCAGATGGCGTTGGTGTGAAGTCATAGCCTTGCCGTGGTGAGGGATTGATCCCTGTATTAAATGTGCTGGTTTAACAGAGTGGAATTTATTGGTGCTTTGGCCTCTGCCACATTGGAACTTTCCAAAGCAGCAAACACAGAGTGAAATTTAAAGGGCCAGGTGCGGCCACACATCTCCACTTCCAGTTCAGAGCCAGGGCCCTCCACAGTAACATTAACTAAGAATTACTGAATGCTTACCTTGTGCCTGGCACTGTGCCGTGTCTGACATCCATGAACTCAGTTAAGCCTCAGAATTATCCAGTGAGGTCTGCACTGGTGTTTCTCCCTGCTGTCCAGAGGGAGACAGCTGAGGCTCCAAGGACTTAACATGCCTTGTCAACAGATCCTTTGGTGGCTGAGGCAAGACTCGAACTCAGGTCCACGTGAGTCAAATGCACCATCTCTTGGTCACTATACCTCCTGCTCAAGGGGGAGTCTGTTGAAGAGTTCCTTGAAACCTTGGGCTCTGTCCTTGGTCCTGAAAGAGTGACCACCGTCCCTTAGTATCCACAAGGGACTGGTTCCAGAACCAGCGCTACCCCCTACCCCAATACAAAAATTTATGGATGCTCGAGTCCCTTATATAAAAAGGCACATTCTCTCATATACTTTAAATCATTTCTAGATTACTTATAATACAAAGTAAATACTACATAAACAATTGCAAACACCATGTAAATCATACAGGAATGTCCTAAATGCAATGTAAATGCTATGTGAACAGTTGCTGGTGAGTGGCAAATTCAAGGTTTGGTTTCTGAAACTTTATGGAATTTTTTCAGACTTTGCTTTTCAGTTGCTTGAATCCCAGGGTTGCAGAACCCCCAGTACAATGTCCTTATACTGCCTTTGCCAGCCTTCAGCTGGAGGAGACAGGTGGCGGTCTGAATTTAATCCTTCCACACATGTATGGACTGTCTGGTTTCATAGCCCACACTCCTAGCTATTATACCATATCTGTTTCCTTATGCATCATGTCTGTCTGTCTGTGCCTTTTACAGCCATGTGTGGTGGGGAGCTCTCAGCTGTGGCTGGGGTGGTGCTGTCACCAAACTGGCCGGAGCCCTACGTGGAAGGTGAAGACTGTATCTGGAAATCCACGTAGGCGAGGAGAAGCGGATCTTCTTAGACATCCAGTTGTGAGTGTTTCTGATGGGTGGACCCCCAGGTCTAGCCAGTTGGGGAAGAAATTGCTCCTGCTTGATTGTTTCTACCACTATTAATTAAGTACCTCCTGTGTGTCAGGGGCTGTGCAAAGAACTGGGGTCCCTATGGTGGGGAAACAACATCGTACACACCCAGAAAGAGCCCCTGTCCTCAGGAAATTCAGTCTGCTCAGGAAGCATGCACTAAATGAGGAGATGCATCAGTGTAACTTTGTTAATGCACCTTTATAAGGAAAGCTGCCTGATGCTATGTGATTCTATAATGGGGATCTGATGTCAAGAGGAAGGTCAGAGAAGCCTTTCCTGGGAGATCTGAGAAAGCTCAGAATGTAAAGATGAATTATAGTGGATATATTCAAAAGGAACAGAATCCCCTGAAGGCCCTATGCCAGAGCAAGGACAGCATTTTCAGAGGCCCGGATGGCCAGGATGGTCAGGAGGAAAAGGAAGTCTAACACACACAGCAGTTTGTTTTCCCTTCTGTCTCACTCAACTAGACCAGAAGGTCCTTGCCGTCAAGACCTGGTCTGATTTTCTCTCTTCCAGCATCTTACACAGAGCCTGACACACAGCAGATGCTCAGACAGTGATTGCCGAATGAAAAAGACATGTTATAATGAATGGACTTTCCCTAGCTGTGTGTCTGTTTTCCAGTACTCAATGAGGGAACCTATCAGATGTTCCGTCCAGAACTTTCCCTCTCTCAGTCTGCAGGGATCAGGAGAAGGGTACAGAGACAGACAGTGGTGTCTAGAAAAGCAGAAGAAAGGGCTTGCCAGCAGACTCAGACATGTGGTTGGGTGCCAAGTTCGGGAGGGCCTCTCTGGATGCAGACAGGACCTCTGGGGGTCAGCTCTCCCCACAAGCCTGAAGTAGAACCTGCTTGACTGGGAAGCAGAACTCCGGGGTTGCCTGGCTTTGCAGAGGAGCCTGGCAAGAGGTAGATGATTTCAAGACTATGAGTGACTGTCTTTGGAGCAGTCCCTTGGAGGCAGAGGGAGTGTCCTCAGAGGCCGCCCTGAGTCATAGATTTACACAGTTGCCTCTTGTGGCCTTGGGGTCGGGCCAGCCTGAATCTCGTCTCCTCCACCTACAGCTGTGTGACTCTGGACTTCTCTCTGGGCCTTGGCTTTCCTCATCTGTAATGAGATTCCTGGAACAGTGTTTTGTGGCTACTGGAGGCAGAAGTTAAGCCTCCCTTGCCCACTGCCTCCCTCCCTCCTCAATGATAAGTCACCCCCTTTCTCCCATTCTTAGCTCTCTGACTTCTAGAGCCTGGAACAAAGTGTTCATTCATTCAAGACATGTTTTCTGAGTATCTGCTCTGAGCCAAGCACTGAAAGGGCTCTGATATTTGCCATCTCAGCAGTAAAGCTTATATTGGAAAAGAGTGGGTTGCCTGGTCTCTATAAACTCTGAAAAAATAAAATGCTGTGCACTTACTGTGTGGCAGCTCTAGGCTCGACACTAGAGATACAGTTGTGAGAAAGGTGGAACAGTCTCCGCCCTCACTGTCTGGTGAATGAGGACATGCAACTATGTGCAGTGTGATAAGAGCAATGATGGGGAGAGCAGGCATCTGTGTGAAATCACAGAGGGCTTCCAGGAGGTAGTGACTTCTGGGATGGGATTAAAGAAGATACGCAAGTGATGAAGAGAAATGAAGAGGCTCCAGACAGTGAGTTCAGCATGTGCAAAGTCTGGAAAAGAGAGGGAAAGTGGCCCACTTAGTGGCTAAACGGGAGTTCAGTGTGGCTGGAGTGTGGAGGTTGGGGAGGGGTTGCGTGGATTGTTTCATATGCTTTTCCATTATGGTTTATTGCGGGATATCGAATATAGTTCCCTGTGCTCCACGATGAGCCCTTGGTGTTTATCCATCCTAAGTATAACAGTTTGCATCTGCTGATCCCAGACTCCCAGCCCTTCCCTCTGCACCCTACTCGCCCTCGGGAGCCAGCAGGCTGTCTCTGCGCTGTTTCTGTTTCACCGATAGGTTCATTTGTGCCGTGTGTTAGACCCCGCGTATACATGCTGTTGTCTGATGCTTGCCTTTGACTTGCTTCACTTAACATGGTCATCTCTGGGTCTCTCCGTGTCGCTGCAGGTGGGGTATGTTATTCTTTATGGCTGAGTAGTGTTCCAGCGTGTACACGTACCACCTCTTCTTTACCCCTTCACCTGTTGATAGACATTCGCGTTGCTTCCATGTCCTGGCTGCTGTGAATACTGCTGCAGCAAGCATCGGGGTGCATTTATCTCTTCAAATTATATCGATAGTTTTGTCAGGCTATGTGCCCGAAGTAGGCCTGCTGGATCACACGGCAGCTCTATGTTCAGTTCTGTGAGGAGCCTCCATGCTGCTCCGCATAGGGGCTCACCAGTTTACACTGCCACCAACAGTGCGGCTGCACTGCCTTTCCTCTCACCCTCCAGCATGTGTTATTTGCAGACATTTTAACGAAGCCATTCTGACCAGTGTGAGGTAATACCTCACGGTAGTTTTGATTTGCATTTCTCTGCAATATATTTGAATATTCTCTGCAATATTATTGAATATAAATTCAATTTTTAGAAATAATGCCCCCTCTTTATAAGAAGTATCTCCCTACCAGACTCGGACTTGAGGAACTACGAGTCTAGACAGTGGTTAAGGTCTTTTCTCATGGAGGTGGTGAGGAAAGCCATTTTCATCATTGAGTACTTACTCTCTGCAAGGTTCTTCCCAAGTGTTAATTAATTTGCTCCTCCAAGTAATCCTTGGTTGAATATATAGCTATTATATAGCTCCCCTTATTTCCACCTGCTTTCTCACCTCTTCACTTCAATGTCTAAGAGGCATCTCCAATGAAGTCCCCAGACTTAAACCCCTTGATTCCCTTTCTCCAAACCTGTTTCGACTCATCTTCCCATCTCAGAAAGGAGTCGTCCATCCTGCCAGCTGCTCATGGGGTTATTCTAGAGCAGGAGGATGCTGGTCGAGGTTCCACAGTGGCTTTCTTGGCTGGTGGGCTGGGGAGCAGCTCCCTGACTTGCAGCATTTGCCAGTTTCCTTGGTGTAAATACACTGTGAAACCAATTTCAAGCAGTCAACACAACATCAACAGGCTCACCAAATGCCTGGACCCTTAACAATCTGCTCATATGACCCAGAAGGAACCACTGGTTCCAGCACACTGCCTGTGAGCTGTAACAGACAGAAGATAGGCAAAGATGGAGGGAACAGTGTTCCAGCCAAAAAGAACAGCATGCGCTAAGGTCCAGAAGCAGGAAGCATGACTCTCATATTATTCATCCATAACCTGGAATGTATGCTGAGCATTTAGGCACCCCAGGCATTCACATCCCTTGTGAACAAACGCAGGTAGCAAGTCTGGCTGTTATCTCCACTTTACAGATGAATAAACTCATAGAAGTAGAGGGCTTCCCAGGTGGCTCAGTGGTAAAGAATCCTCCTGCTGATGCAGGAAATGTGGGTTCAGTCCCTGGACTGGGAAGATCTCCTAGAGAAGGCAGTGGCAACCCACTCTGGTATTCTTACCTGGCAAATCCCATGGACAGAGGAGCCCGGCAGGCTACAGTCCATGGGGTTCACAAGGAGTCAGACACAACTGAGCGACGGAACACACACACGTGCATAGAAGTAGAAAGGTACTGTGATCACGTGGCTGGGATTCAAACTCTGCTTGCCACGTCTCCAGGGTCTGGGGTCTTCGCCAGCCTGTGAGAGGACCTAGCCTGTGTGTCTGGAGCCCAGAGATAGAGGAGGCACGACACCAATGAGGAAGCCGTGGGATCAGGCAGGGCCTTGAAGGCCACATCAGGGAGTCTGGACGTGCCCAAACCAGGCAGCAGAGGAAGGGGTTCAGGCAGCTAACAGGATTAAAGCATCGCAGGAGGGAGCTGAACCCTCGGGGTCACCAGCCCGGGTCTCTCCACAGCAAACCCCAGCACACACTTGGCAGAGCAGTATCTGGGCCTGGTGCCCGCTTCCTCCCACAGAGGGAGAGAAAATAGCATTCACTAGTGAGGAAGCCACGCAGCCCAGGAGCTGCTGGCTTTAATTTATCTTGCTTGGTTTCCGCTGACAGTTTTAGTAAACCAATTTGGCTTTGATAGTAAAAATAATTCCATCCTCGGGGCCCCTCACGTGGCCTAAGTGTTTGCAATTGTTATTTATCACATCGGGGAAGGGGAAGGAGTTTGCGCTGCTGGACCAGCTGGGTAGGTGGCCTGTAGTAGGTGCTGGAATGTTTGCTGAGTCATGAGGCCCTCAGCCAGCTGTGGCCCGCAAGAGGAGACTCCTCTTCTCCCCCTTGTTTTCTGGGCTCATCTCTTGATGCTGTGGGCATTAGGATAGCGGCTCTAATTAGTCATCATTTATGAAAGACCTACTGCGTGCCGGGCCCTGAGCTGCATCATTCATCCCAGAGAGCAATAATGAATGTGAACGTTATTACATGGAGATAATAATTACATAAATTAGTGCTAATGTGAGCAGAGATAATTGCAGAGGGGTAATTACCCACATTTAGAGATGACGTATGCAGAGCGCATCACATGGGGCCCGGCATGTAGTTGGCGCTTGGTAAATGAGGACTACAGGTGCCAGGGATCCTCGTGAGTCCGTCTTGATCCCCACCGCTTTGTGGATTTGGGAATGACACCGCAGGGAGTGAAGCGGCTGCCTCAGGTCACACAGCTAGGGAAGGACAGAGCCAGCCTCCACTTGCATTGACATGATCAGCCTTTTGGGGGCATCAGCTATATGTCTCAGTGATGAAGCCGGAAGGCTCCCAGGCCTCCAGCAACTCACAGGTCAGGAAGGGAAGTAGGACCATAAACAGACAACCCCGCGGAATACAGGCACAGTGCTGTGGCTGGAGGGGGTGGGTTGGGGCACTGGGGTTATGGAAATATCACAGAGAGGGTGGCCTCCAAGCAGGATTCTGAGGAGTGTCCTTTGGTCAAACTGAAGGCAGAAGGGCATTGCCCGAGGGGCCCCTGTGAACAAAGGACTCAAGCAGGGTTACCGGCGCCGCGAGGATGAGCTGAACTGCAGCAGCCACCCTGTTCAGTTCAGTTCAGTGGCTCAGTCCTGTCCGACTCTGACCCCATAGACTGCAGCACGCCAGGCTTCCTAGTCCATCACCAACTCCCAGAGCTGGCTCAAACTCATGTCCACTGAGTCAGTGATGCCATCCAAGCTTCTCATCTTCTGTCGTCCGCTTCTCCTCCTACCTTCAATCTTCCCCAGCATCAGGGTCTTTTCCAATGAGTTGGCTCTTCGCCTCAGGTGGCTAAACTATTGGAGCTTCAGCTTTCATATCAGTCCTTCCAATGAACACCCAGGACTGATCTCCTTCAGAATGGACTGGTTGGATCTCCTTGTAGTCCAAGGGACTCTCAAGAGTCTTCTCCAACACCACAGTTCAAAAGCATCAATTCCTCGGCACTCAGCTTTCTTTGTAGTCCAACTCTCACATCCATACATGACTACTGGAAAAACCATAGCTTTGACTATTTGGACCTTTGTTGGTAAAGTAATGTCTCTGCTTGTTAATATGCTGCCTAGGTTGGTCATAGCTTTTCTTCCAAGGAGCAGCAGTAATTAGAACCCTCTAATTGTGTTGTCAGTATCATAGGCAAGAAGGTGGGTAGGATGAGTCAGGAGCCCCCGGACTGTACCTCCTTCACACCCAAAATACCTAGTCCTTGACCCACCTTGTACTTCCCAGTTCCCTCAGGAATCCCCTGCTTACCCTAAAGTGCGTCTGGATATGAATCTTTTAAATCCTTCAGAATTTATCTTTTTAATATATTTATTTATTTATTTATTTGGCTGTGCCAGGGTCTTAGTTGCAGTACATGGGATCTTAGGTCATCTTTGCAACACATAGGGTCTTACCACAGCTAAAAGACCTAGTTCCCTGAGCGGGGATTGGACCCAGGCCCCCTGTGTTGGGAGCATACAGTCTCAGTGACTGGACCAGCATGGAAGTCCCTGAATCCTTCTGAATTTCTTAAATGTCTCTTCTTTCTCATTCTTGCTCTCTCAAAATGTAAGCATAAAAAGAGGAATGAAGAAACTAAGGAGTGCTTGAAGAAGAGGCTCGGGAATGGAATGCCTGGCAGGAGGCCCAGAGAGGGAAGGTGACTTGCCCAGCACTGCACAGCAAGTCAGAGTTAGGCCCTGAAAGACAGCCTGAGCGTGGTTGCAAGAGCTGAGCTCTGGGGCCACAACCTCAGAGGTGCTGCATGCCAGACACGAAGCTTCTAGAGTCAGAGAGTTGTTGTTCAGTAGCTAAGTTGCGTCTGACTGTTTGAGACCCCATGGACTGCAGCACACCAGGCTTCCCTGTCCTTCATTATCTCCTGGAGTTTGCTCAAACTCATATCCATTGAGTCGGTGATCCCATCCAACCATTTCGTCCTCTGTCTCAGTCTTTCCCAGCATCAGAGTATTTTCCAATGAGTTGGCTCTTTGCATCAGGTGGCCAAAGTATTGGAGCTTCAGCATCAGTCCTTCCAGTGAATTTTGAGGGTTGATTTCCTTTAGGATGGACTGGTTGGATCTCCTTGCAGTCCAAGGGGCTCTCAAGAGTCTTCTCCAGCACCACAACGTGAAAGCATCAGTTCTTTGGTGCTCAGCCTTCTTTATGGTCCAACTCTCACATGCATATATGACTATTGGAAAAACCGTAGCTTATACTATATGGATCTTTGTTGGCAAAGTGATGTCTCTGCTTTTTAATACTCTGTCTAGGTTTGTCACAGCTTTTCTTCCAAGGAGCAAGCGTCTTTTAATTTTGTGGCTACAGTTACCATCCGAAGTGATTTTGGAGCCCAAGAAAATAAGATCTGCCACTGCTTCTACTTTCCCCATCTGTTTGCCATGAAGTGATGGGACCAGATGCCACGATCTTCATTTTCTGAAGTTTGAGTTTAAAGCCAGCTTTTTCACTCTCCTCTTTAACCCTCATCAAGAGGTTCTTAGTTCCTCTTCACTTTCTGCCATTAGAGTGGGTATCACCTCTTTTAGGGTCAGAGAGGGTTCCCTTGAAGCCTGACTCTGCTGCTTACAGATGCATTTTCAGGAAGGTGACAGAAGGTGGCTGCCTCGCAATGGGATATTTTGTTTATATCCCCAGGGCCTGGCACACAGTAAGTGCTCAATAAATATCTGTTGAATAAAAGAGAGAGAGATTTTGAGTGTGTATGTTTATTAAACAACATGTAAAGTTCTCAGTAAGGTTTCTGGCATCAAATTGGCAAATAATCGTCACTACTGTATGCCAGACTTTATGGCAAACACTTGGCAGGAATTATTTCATGAATGATGATGGCAGTTATCGTTGGCGAGAAAATCAATATCTAAATTCATTGAGCACTTCCTATTTGCCAGCCACTAAGTGCTTTTCAAGCCATTTAACTCTCACTTGGGAAACCTGTGTGATCACATTGTGATTGCCCCAATTTTTCAGATGGGAAAACTCAAGAGGCTCAGAGAGGTAAAGTCACTTGCCCACGGTCACACAGCTAGAAAGAAACCAAGTGGAATTTGAACCCAGGTCTCTGGGGCCAAAATCCAGTATTATAACCGCACAGTAAATGGTAATGAGGTGTTCAGCAAAGGAGAAATCCCTTGACCCATTTTACAGAAGGAAAAAGTGAGGCTCAAAGAGATGCCCTCCTCCTTTTTCTTGGACACCTACTTCCTATATATATTGCTATTGCTATTGCTAAGTCACTTTAGTCGTGTCCGACTCTGTGCGACCCCATAGACGGCAGCCCACCAGGCTCCCCCGTCCCTGGGATTCTCCAGGCAAGAACACTGGAATGAGTTGCCATTTCCTTCTCCAATGCATGAAAGCAAAAGGTGAAAGTGAAGTGCTCAGTCATGTCCGACTTAGCGACCCCATGGACTGCAGCCCACCAGGCTCCTCCATCCATGAGATTTTCCAGGAAAGAGTACTGGAGTGGGGTGCCATCACCTTCTTTATATATATATATATATATATATATATATATTTCTGGAAAAACGAAATTTCATCCAAGCTCCAGTTTGCTTTTCTTGGGTCCACAGTGGAGCACAGCCCCAAATTTCTCCTGTTTATGGACCCCAGCACAATCCATCAGCCAAGAAATAAAAGAACCTAATAACAAACCCCAGTAACCATATGATTGATAGCTATGGAATATGTCTCTTCAGCTGCTGCCAACCCGTTCTGCGCTAAGTTAATTCCAAGCCCTTAAAAATTAAGTGCCTGTCCAGGGGCACTCCTGTCCATCAAACAGATATAGCTTCTTTGGGCGGTGAGAACTCAGCCCAAAAGCCAAGCAAGAAGGGAGAGCTAAGAGTTGAGGCAGGTACTTCCCTGCTGGTCCAGTGGTTAAGAATCCACACTGCAATATGAGGAACAGGGGTTCAATCCCTGGTCAGGGAACTAAGATCCCGTGTGCCACCGTTGCTGAGCCCAAGCACCCTGGAGAATGCGCAGCACAACTAGAGAGCCCACAACCACAACTAGAGAGCCCACACACCACAACTAGAGAGCCCACACACCACAACTAGAGCCCACACACCACAACTAGAGAGACCACACACCACAACTAGAGAGACCACACACCACAACTAGAGAGACCACAACCACAACTAGAGAGCCCGCACCACAACTAGAGACCACACACCACAACTAGAGACCACACACCACAACTAGAGAGACTACACACCACAACTAGAGACCACACACCACAACTAGAGAGCTCACACACCACAACTAGAGACCACAACCACAACTAGAGACCACACACCACAACTAGAGACCACACACCACAACTAGAGAGCTCACACACCACAACTAGAGACCACAACCACAACTAGAGACCACACACCACAACTAGAGAGACCACAACCACAACTAGAGACCACAACCACAACTAGAGACCACAACCACAACTAGAGACCACACACCACAACTAGAGAGCCCACAGCCACAACTAGAGACCACACACCACAACTAGAGACCACACACCACAACTAGAGCCCACACACCACAACTAGAGACCACACACCACAACTAGAGAGCCCACACACCACAACTAGAGACCACACACCACAACTAGAGACCACACAC
>SJXQ01001847.1:330650-359323 GCA_006408695.1 Aepyceros melampus | reverse complement strand
AGGCTGCAAAAGATCTGGTGTCCAAAGATGTTTGAGACAGCAGAGGTGGGCTGCCCACCACCCCCCACCCCTTGCCCCATGGACCCCATGGAAGTCTTGAAAGGCTGAAAAACAGTGGAATTCTGTGTGCTAATTTTTGCTATTTCCACAGTCCAATTCTATTACCAGCTGCTTTTGTTTCCCTCCTTAAATTGGCTTGCCTTTTTCACTTGGCTTCCTCTAAGCAAGATAATGTCCATGAAATGAGAAGTTTGATGTGCAAACTATATATTTATATATTTTTCTAATTCACATTTAAATAAATACATAACCATTAGACATTTCCAAAGATGTTTGTCTACCGCAAATCGTCTTGTGAATACTACTCAGGAGAGGCTTTTAAAGGCGAGATTGCTAAGCAAAGGTCAGATGTTTGTTAGGAAAGGAATAAGAAACGCAAGCTGGCTTGCTCATCATTTCTTTCTGCGCCTTCTATGGAATCTTAACTACAGCTCAGCAGTTACAAAGCTCCCCTACCAACTTCTCCCCATTTGCAGGGTCCTGGTTTGTTCGACTAAGGATGGGGAGATGGGGTTGCCTGCAGGGGAAAGAGATGCCTGTGTCTTGCTTAAGTGCACACTGCCCTCTGCTGGTCAAGAGGAAGTATACTTGCTAATATATATGTCAGATTCAAATTTAGATACTATCCTCACCTCTTTGGCTCTCTAGACCCTTGTGGAAGCTATGATGAGGGGACCTCAGGCTGTTTTTATCCTTTGTGAAGAGGTAAAATACCCACATGATTCAAACCCCAAAGGTACAGAAGGGTCTACTATGAAAATCAAATTTCCCACCCTTCCCCAGCAAACAGCCCACTCCATTGAGGCAAACGCTATATCCGTTTCTTAAGCATCTTTTCCAGACTCTTAAAATATTTGCAAAACTGTAACAAATCTCATTCTACTAAAATAAAACCACCCAGACCAAGTAATCAGATTAACACTGACTTTATCACATACTCTGTTATATGCCATCAGCAACAAGATGAAACAAATTTGTGACCAAGAAATGTAAAATGTTTAGGAGACAAAGTATTTTTTACATGGGGAATCTGTAGAAAGAAGAAATATTCAAATGAACTCTAGTGATGACATCATGTGAACCAAAGGCATATTGGGATGCCAGGGAACAGTGAAACATGGCTTCCTCATTCTGCAGGTTTTATTTGTAACTTTTAATTTGCATTTTCTGAGATAAGACAGAACCTGAAATTTCTTTCTTGTTCTTATTGAAGTGTTGTTGATTTACAGTGTTGGATGTGTTTCAGGCTTACAGCAAGTTGATTCAGTTATACGTGTTTTTTCAGATTCTTTTCCCTTATAGATTATTGCAAAATATTAAATATAGTTCCCCGTGCTATACAATAGGTCCTTGTCTGGGTACACTTTTGGGGCATGTCTGTGTGGGACTTTCATGGGATGTTGTGTGAAACAGAGGTTCCTATCTTGGGCTCTGACAGACATAGGTTTGATCCAAGGTCTGATTCATATGTGACCTTGGGCAGATGACTTCTCCTGGCTGACCTTCAGTTTCCTTCTCTGTGAGGAAATGGTAATACGTTTAGCTTGTGGGGTTGCTGTTTGGATGGGTAATACTGAGCTGGTAGCGTTACTTAAATGCTAAGTGAGGTCTTGTCCCCAGACACTTTTCATGGTTGAGTAAGATTCCATTGGGTGAATAGACCTCGATTGCTCCTCTATTGAACTGTTGAGGAAAGGCATCCAGGTTTGTGTTTGGGAAGGATTTACCTGACCGCTGCTGGGAGAGGGGTGGGAGCCAGGGAAGGACAGAGTCAGTAAGCCTTCAGATCGCCCCACAATCCAGCTGAAAGGTGGAGAAAAGCCAGTGGCAGAGAGTAAGGAGAAAGAGATGGCTTGTGTTGAAGGAGACGCAGAGGCTGTGATCTTCTGGCAGGAGCTCAAGACTTCTGTGCCCAAGGAAAGCCTTCCCCTCTGACAGCTAAGGGGGGCTGGCGCAGGCGGGGGCTGGCTGTGGGGAGCTCTGTCTTCCCGTGGAATCCTCCCTGTGGGGGACCTGCTACACCCAATTCCAGTCAGATCAAACCCGCCTGCCTGCCAGCACCTTTCCATCTCCCGTTGGCGCTGGAGTCAAACTGACATCCTGATTTCCCCGCGCCGCCTCAGATTGTATCTAGCTGACGTCTCTCTTCTATCCCCTGCTGAAAGCCCTGCTCTGCCCTGTGGCCAAACTGCCTGCCGCCGTTAAGTCTCTGTGTTTTCCTCTCGATTGCTGGAGGTTGGCCCAGCGGCAGGGACCCTGGATGAACTCAGTGTATCAAACACAGCTGAATAGGCAAGAAAAACACAGGCTCGTCTTCGGATCAGGAGGGAAAAGCAACTACCAACATTTGTGTATATCATCGGAACCAGCCTCTCAAAGCTGGATCCAGAAGGACAGGGCAGCCTGGCGTGCTGCAGTCCACGGGGTCACAAAGAGTCAGACACGACTGAGCGGCTGAGCAAGAAGGATGCAGGAGAGAGTAGCTCTATTCTTTCTCCCACTGTCCTTCATGCACCTTCTCCATTGCTCTGCTTCTCTGGTTGTAAGCTTTGTGTTCATGGCCTTCTGGTCACAACAAGTGTCGTTGAGTCTAATAATCATATAGCTGTAAACATTATTTGTTGTAAAAGCTCACCCCTCCCTCTACAGGGCTTCTTGGGCTAGGAATTCTGTAATGAGAAAGGGGCTCTGGGCTGCTGCTTTCTCACAGGACAGCCAAATGTCACCACTCTGTTACATTATGGAAGGTATAGAATGCTAATCTTTTTTCCTTGCTCTTACGGGGTGTACTTGATATAGGCAGAGCCTGGATGGTCTGGACCTTGCCCTCTGCTGGATTATATTGCCCTTTCAGGGTGGGACCATCTTTAAGGCGATGCAGAGGGGCTGCCTTCATCAGGGTTCACATCCAGACCTGGGAAACATCTCTGTTCTTGCCAGTGATGGGCGGCTCACTCCCAGTATCTCCCCTTTCTTCCTCTGTTCTGCCCCCAGGGAAGCAGCAGCTCCAGGCTGATTTTTATCATTACTGTTTTCTTGGTAAGCATCAAAGCAGGGATTGTGACGGCTGTAGTGATGATGGTGTTGGTGTTGATGATGGTTGTGGTGGTGATGGTGTTGATGTTGATGGTGATGATAATGGTTGTGGTGTTGATGTTGATGGTGGTGATAATGGTTGTGGTGTTGATGTTGATGGTGATGATAATGGTTGTGGTGTTGGTGTTGATGGTGATGATAATGGTTGTGGTGTTGGTGTTGATGTTGATGGTGATGATGGTTGTGGTGTTGATGTTGATGGTGGTGGTGATGGTTGTGGTGATGTTGGTGATGATGGTGGTGATGGTTGTGGTGTTGATGTTGATGGTGGTGATGGTTGTGGTGTTGATGTTGATGGTGGTGATGATGGTTGTGGTGTTGATGTTGATGGTGGTGGTGATGGTTGTGGTGATGTTGGTGATGATGGTGGTGATGGTTGTGGTGTTGATGTTGATGGTGGTGATGATGGTTGTGGTGTTGATGTTGATGGTGGTGATAATGGTTGTGGTGTTGATGTTGATGGTGATGATAATGGTTGTGGTGTTGGGTTGATGGTGATGATAATGGTTGTGGTGTTGGTGTTGATGTTGATGGTGATGATGGTTGTGGTGTTGATGTTGATGGTGGTGGTGATGGTTGTGGTGATGTTGGTGATGATGGTGGTGATGGTTGTGGTGTTGATGTTGATGGTGGTGATGGTTGTGGTGTTGATGTTGATGGTGGTGATGATGGTTGTGGTGTTGATGTTGATGGTGGTGGTGATGGTTGTGGTGATGTTGGTGATGATGGTGGTGATGGTTGTGGTGTTGATGTTGATGGTGGTGATGATGGTTGTGGTGTTGATGTTGATGGTGGTGATGATGGTTGTGGTGTTGTTGGTGATGGTGGTGATGATGGTTGTGGTGTTGATGTTGATGGTGGTGATGATGGTTGTGGTGTTGATGTTGATGGTGGTGATGATGGTTGTGGTGTTGATGTTGATGGTGGTGATGATGGTTGTGGTGTTGATGTTGATGGTGGTGATGATGGTTGTGGTGTTGATGTTGATGGTGGTGATGATGGTTGTGGTGTTGATGTTGATGGTGGTGATGATGGTTGTGGTGTTGATGTTGATGGTGGTGATGATGGTTGTGGTGTTGATGTTGATGGTGGTGATGATGGTTGTGGTGTTGATGTTGATGGTGGTGATGATGGTTGTGGTGTTGATGTTGATGGTGGTGATGATGGTTGTGGTGTTGATGTTGATGGTGGTGATGATGGTTGTGGTGTTGATGTTGATGGTGGTGATGATGGTTGTGGTGTTGATGTTGATGGTGGTGATGATGGTTGTGGTGTTGATGTTGATGGTGGTGATGATGGTTGTGGTGTTGATGTTGATGGTGGTGATGATGGTTGTGGTGTTGATGTTGATGGTGGTGATGATGGTTGTGGTGTTGATGTTGATGGTGGTGATGATGGTTGTGGTGTTGATGTTGATGGTGGTGATGATGGTTGTGGTGTTGATGTTGATGGTGGTGATGATGGTTGTGGTGTTGATGTTGATGGTGGTGATGATGGTTGTGGTGTTGAGTTGATGGTGGTGATGATGGTTGTGGTGTTGATGTTGATGGTGGTGATGATGGTTGTGGTGTTGATGTTGATGGTGGTGATGATGGTTGTGGTGTTGATGTTGATGGTGGTGATGATGGTTGTGGTGATGTTGGTGATGGTGGTGATGATGGTTGTGGTGTTGATGTTGATGGTGGTGGTGATGGTGATGGTTGTGGTGATGTTGGTCATGGTGGTGATGATGGGGATGGTGATGATGCCCATAATAACATTACAACATGACATCACATTCTGCTCAGGTGCAATCAGTGAACCTAGAATCTGATCCCAGATCTCCTGCATTCCTTCCCTCACTCTGAAAGCCCATGACGTAGACTGGAAATGGTAAGCCCAATTCATAGGCAAGGAACTTCAGAAAAACCACACACCCTCCATCAAAGTGTTGAAGCAGGAATCAATCCAGACCTTTCTGGTTCCCAAGGCTGTGTGCTCTTCTCAGAGCATTGTTGCTTCCTATTTTAGAAAGAACGGACAGTTGCTCTTGGGTTTTCAAATGAAAGGTGTTTGCACCCTAGAAGATGCTTCTGCTGCACTGAGATCATTGAAATGAATGATAGAATAAAGCGAAGTCATGCACTGTCTGCAAACCACTGTTACCAGCGAATCGGCTTATAGAATAAGCATCTCCACTCTGCTGTGTTTCATACTGGCCTGATCCAGCGCTTTCATGAGCCATTGATGTTTTCATGGTACTTAGAGTTAAGAGGCTCTTCCATAGTTCAAAAACTGACATTAACCCTACTATTTCTGTTGCCAAATAGACTCTCTGGCAGGCTCTCTCATAGCATAGCATCTACTGAGCACCTACTGTATGCAGAAGAAGGTAGTGACTCCAGAATGTCAATGTAATAGGGGTTTAGAGGTTGTCATCTAATTGGAAACTGGCAGGGGATAGGCAGTCTGGGAGCTTAGTCTTAAAGCCCTGTGTGCAAAGCAAGCAAAGAACTTTTTTTCAGGAGAGGATATTCTGGGGAGTGGTGCAGGGAAGCTGATGGAGGGTGTGGGGGCGATTAGAATCTCCCCGAGCCACTCGTTGAAACAGCTAGACAAGAGGAGTCGTGGTGGATAACGCACATCCCTGCCTGCTGGAAGCAGAGCTTCAGCAGCGGGCCTTGTGTCTGTCTTGCTTTGTTCTTACTCCTCGAAGCACCACCATGGGTAGTTTTCTTATCTCCTCCCTGCTCCCAGAGTGGCAGCAGACACTGCCCTTGGGCATTGGATGAAGCTTGTGGCAGGGGGGAGGCTGTCATCATTCCGCATCAGTTCCCAGAACTTCACTGAAGGCCGTTTCCTGGAACGCCTCTCCTCTGGCAGTGAATTGGTCTGTCAGGATGCTCCTGTTTAATATCCTTTCATGTCTTCCATCCCCTGCAAGGTGACACCCAGGGGACCTAAACTTGGCTCCCTAAATCCTTCATGGTCTAGTCTCCATTCCCACGTCTGTTCCCAAAACTGGGCACAGGGCCCGCCAGGTATGTCCCTTTGGGAGTCGTGACCCTTCTCCCTTCCTCCCTCTGCTGCAGGCACTGCCCTCTCTTCCTCTCCTGCATGCCTGCCTTGTGGTCCCCTACGCTTTCTTGAGGGTCCCGAGCAAGTACCACCTCCTCCAAGGAGGCTTCCATGCTGCCCCCTGTCTGCGTTAGACTCCCTTCTCTGCACTTAGGATGATAACTCCTGCCACAGTCCCTGGCTTTCTAGTCTGAGCTGACCACTGCTCTGCCTCCTCCTGTCTTCTGAGCACGGCACAGTGTTTGGCACATGCTGCGTGCATGCTGAGTCGCTCCAGTTGTGTCTGACTCTGTGTGACCCCCACGGACTGCAGCCCGCCAGTCTCCTCTGTCCATAGGATTCTCCTGGCAAGAATACTAGCGTGGGCTGCCATGCCCTCCTCCAGGGATCAAACCTGTGTCTCTTGCGTCCCCTGCACTGGCAGGCAGGCTTTTTACCACTAGTGCCCCCTGGGAAGCCCTAACACGTCGTAAATGCTTGGATATATTAGGGAGGGGACACAAGGAAAGGAGGGGACACAGTCAGGGCTGCCTTGATTGATGCAGCCAAAGCTGAATTATCTGGCGTCCCTACAATCAGAGATCAATTTTGTCCAGCACGCCTGCCATAGCACTGGTTTCTGGGCCTTACTGAAGTGCTTCCTGGATTGTTAACTGTCATTCATCAGTGTACCATCTTATGTTTGGGTCTTTAAAAGTGTGTCATCCCATGCTTCTGTGAATAGTGATGGCAGGTTGGAGCATCTTCCACGAATCTTTCATCTTTCTCCACCCCACCCGCAGTCTCATCCTCTAAACATAATAGATAACCTGACTGATTTTGAGGCATTTGCCACATAACAAGTGGAAAGATCATTTCACTTAATATGAGGAGGCAAGTTATAATTAGCAAGCAGTCAGCTGTTCTGCGTCAGAAAAAAATGGAAGACCCATGTCACACCCCCAGCAGGCGGCTCAGAGCCCAGCACTTGTTTCCCCCAGGGAAGGGTTGTTAATGACAGGGGTATCGAAGGCAATCCTGCTGACTCTGCGGCACTTGGCTCTGCAGTGACCTCTCAGCAGGAATGGTCATTTCGTGAATGAGTCTTCAGAAGCCCAGTCCACCCACAGATACATTCCTGCATGCAGGAAGGACCAGTACGTGCCATTTACAGGTTCAGCCTGTGGCTCCCTCGCCCCCCACTTCTTAGCTTGGGCCCTGACCACATAGTATATCTCAAGAAAATGAGTGCTGCCTGAAAAAAATTAATAGTCTTGTTGAATGCCTGTAACTTGGCTTCTCAAGACCCCCTCCTCTTCTCTCTGTCCCCAAGCCTGAACCTCAGCAACAGTGACATCCTGACCATCTATGACGGTGACGAGGTCATGCCCCACATCTTGGGACAGTACCTGGGAAACAGCGGCCCCCAGAAGCTGTACTCGTCCACGCCGGACCTAACCATCCAATTCCACTCGGACCCCGCTGGGCTCATCTTTGGGAAGGGCCAGGGATTCATCATGAACTACATCGGTAAGTGTTGCAGCCAGCTCCTATTTGTCTTTGTCTTAGATGCAAGCCAAGGCCATTCCCTCCAGATGTGTCTTTTGAGGAGTGTTGTACTGTGTGAGTTTTTAAAATATATCAGCACAGGAAATATACATTGTGTTTTCATTTTTTTAAGAGGTGGGCTCTCTAGTCGGAAGGACCAGGTTAGGGCCCTAGTACTGCCATAAATGGCTGTGTGACCTTGGGCAAGTCACTTAACCTCTCTGAGCCTCCTTTTTGTCATCTGTAAAATGGAAATAGTGATGCCTCTTCCACGGGGTTGATGCCAGGACTTAGTAGATTATGACTTTAACACATTATTGACCTGGAGATTTTTGCAGGAACTTAACTCCTGTGGCCATAATTCACCTCCAGTCAGTAGTCTTGCCTGAACAAGATTCTGTGCCTTTGGTTCTTCCCATTGGCTTGAAGATTTGCCCATATCCAGCCGATGCAAAATGTTTTATTTTCTCTGACCATTGGCTGTCTTAGCTTCCTGTGTCTGAAAATAAGTCCCTTGTTTTGTTTTGTTTGCTTGTTGTTGAGGCAGAGAATATGACTTTATTTGGGCAGCTGGCAGACAGAGAAGATGGCAAAATAATGTCTCAAAATAGCCCTCTTGGTCCCCTGCTTTTTATTTCCAGCTGGTGGACACTCCCCATCCCTTCCCTGCTCTGCATGCATCTCTCAGAAAAGCAATCACAAGTGTCTGTCCTCTTTTTTATGTGTCTCAGGGGCCTTTTTACCCTTGATTCAGTGCTGAGTATTTCAGAGTGTTATTGCTGCCACTTTCCATGCCTTCTTTACCGGCCAATGCCCTGGGCAGAGGCTTTCCCAGCCAGGTGGCCTCTGGAGTCAGTTGCCTTTGGAGGGAGAGTTTCTGGTGACTCACCTTCAATCCATCTCCTTAGACCTTTCTTCCCCACCTCCCTCCCTCCTGGAAGATGAGGTCATAGCTTTTGCTCATTGTCTCCTCTGGTACCCAAATCTTCCAAAATTGCATTCAGCTTGATGACGGAAATCTGACTCTCTCCAAGGCTGCCCGAGGTTAACCAGAAAGCCCGGCCAGTGTTCAGTTTGGCAGTACTTTGAGAAGGAGGTGTTCTTGTTAATTGATGCCGAGAAACTCAGATTCATGTGACGATTTTAAATTGGCCAGTGCTATTATGTGTATCATTTTATTTCTTCTTCAAACGCATTGTCTCTGTTTCCAGAGAGTTTGGCTCACAAACTTGCATGCCAGGCCCTGTGCGAGGCGTCAGGATACAGGAACAAATAGAATTCTCTCCCTGCTCTTGAGCCAGTTAGTAAAGATGGGAGAGTGAGTCCCATTAGCAGACAATAGCAGGACCACATCCTGATGAGCATAGGATTCCAGCAAGTGCTTCCCTGGGGTGTATAGCCTGGCTCATATAGGTAACACAAAAAGAGAGAACAGTTCTTTCTTATTTATGTTAAAGAAATACATAGCTAATTTCTGTATTTAATTTTTTTAACAGTTTTTTTTTTTTTTTGGCTGTACTGGGTCTTCGTTGCTGCAATGGGCTTTTCTCTCGGTATGGCTATGAGAGAGGCTACTCTCTAATTGCAGGGTGCAGGCTTCTTGTCGGGGCCTCTTCTCTCATTGCAGAGCATGGCCTCTAACTGTACCCCTTCAGGAGTTGTGGCGCACAGGCTCAGTTGCTCCATGACATGTGGGATCTTCCCAGACCAGGGATCAAACTGGGGTCTCCTGCATTACAAGGTGGATTCCCAACCACTGGACCACTGAGGAAGCTTGTAATTAATTTTGATGTCAGTCAATTGCTCATCACTACCTGACCTGAAGACCATGTTGACTTCAGAGGAAGCCAGGTCTGAAGTCAGTGGAAAAGGGTGCCGTGATTGATTAGTGATGTCTGTCATGGGCACGGGAGAGGTGTTTGCTACACTGGGTCTAGATTTAACTAGACGTAGCTGCAACTCCCATCCAGTAGAGGGGTCCAACAGGAGGGTTGGGGGTTTCTCTTGTCATCTAGAGAATTCTGAAGCTCCTAGACTGATCTCAAGGCCTGACCTCAGCTCTGCAAGGTGTCCAAGGCTTATCTTTCCTGGATGCTGTCAGAACTGTCCATGGGAACCCTGGACCTACATGGTTCTGACTTCCCATAATTCTCTGCACAGACAGAGGCAAAGACCTAGTCTCCTCATTGCTTCTTATGTTTTGCTGTTGTCTGTGGCCAAGCATATGGGAGGGAAGGGAATTAAAAAGCAGAGATGAGTAAGCAGTGTTTTGCAAAGAGATATTGGTCACTTGTGTGTTTATTCCTCTAATCCCAGGATAATAAATAAGCTCCATATTGTGGGTCAGCTCCAATCAAATGACTGTGGCTCCTTGGAGTGTTGTGTGGAAAAGGATTGGGAGCTTTCAGCTTGACCCAAAGAAAGAAGTTGCTGTGATTGATTAGTGATGTCTGCTCTGAGCATAAGACTGGGAAGTGGTGGCATGTACTCAATACATATTTTGCCAAAAATTGGACCATCGTGCTGATCTTGACCATGAAAATGGAGCCATGACTTTGGATCCCTAAATCCTGGTGCCTGCCGCATGGTAGGCACTCACGTCTTAGTCAAAACAAATCACTGAATCCATATGTCTCGTATTAGTGTTATTTTCGTATCCTACACATTAATTAGTTTCCACTTTGCCTCTAGGGATAGTCAGGGTCATGATTCACGTCTCCACTCTATGATTGAGGACAGTGAGGCTCAGAGATATTTATTGACCTGACAGGCATCACACAGCTTCTAAAAAACTATGATAAGAACAAAAAATTAGAAGGGAAGTTATGTGACTCCTAGGCAGGTTTAGCAAAGTTAACAAAGTTTCATAGGAACAGATCATGCCAGGACCTTCACCCGGGATGTTTGGTGAACATGTAGATTCCTGAAGCAGGCTCTCTGCGGGGGAGGTCTCTTGATTCTGAAACTGAAGAACAGAAGGTTAGGTGACTGGGCCAAAGCCACCCAACGGTGGGGCCACTCTTTGAGCCAAGGCCCTGCTGCATGGTGGCAGCGCTGAGTAGTGGCAAACGTGACGAGTGGCCCGGAGGAGACGGGAGGCCCGATGGAAATGTGTAGCCGTGTCGGCTCATTGAAAAGTCACACACATTTATGGAATCTAGAAGAAAGGCACTGACGAAACTATTCACAAGGCAGGAACAGACATGCAGACGTAGAGAACACATAGGTGGACACGTTGGGGCAGGAGAGGGAGGGACGGATGGAGCGAGGAGTGAAATAGACAGCTAGTGGGAAGCTGCCGTCCAGCACAGGGAGCTCCGCTCGGTGACAGCCTAGAGGGGCGGGAGGGGAGTGGGCGGGAGGTGCTCGAGGGAAGGGATATATGTGTGCGTATAGCTGATCACACTGTTGTACAGCAGAAACTAACATGACACTGTCAAGCAATTGTACTCTAATTAAAGTATAAATATTTTAAAAAGAGAAGATGCAAAAAATTAGTCAGGCAAGCAAATCGTTCTCAGTCTCAAAGCTCTTGGCACAAGGCAGACCGCAGATTCCGTCTTTGCCCCCATTTCTCCTCTTTCATCCAGAGTCTGAGCTTTTGCAGCTGTGTCCCAAATCTAGGGCTTGGCTGATTTTTCAAAGGCCTAAAAATAGAGGCTTCTGCTCCCCACCAGGCAATTCTAGAAGCCGTTTCCCGCTCCCCTCCTTCTCACAGACACCCAGGAGATCTCCTTCCCTCAAATAAAATCATGATGAAATCCCGGGGAAAAACCATTGCTTGTTTCTCAGAATGACTTTCCCGCAGACAGAGGAGTGCTTTGCTTCCCCCAGAAGCACAGAAGAGCCACAAATTAATTATATGGTGTAATTAGCTCTTGTCTCAAAATCTATGCAGTGGGCACTCTGAAGCGAGAGTCCTCGTAGTGGGCTTTGGATTGCTACCTTAGTAACAAAGGTTGGCAGGAGGGAAACAGAGTTACTCTGCAGGAAGACTCTGTGATGATAAGCTGTGTGTAGCATTTTCTGGAGTGTGGTTAATGTTCACTGATGGCAGGCAATGGGATTTGAAGAATGCAGCCAATAGTTATCTCTATCTTAATAGTTACGTGTTTGTCTCAGTCTGCAGTACAAAAAATGTGTATGACTAATCCATCAAGCCCGTAGATCTGTGGACATTTCTTAGGAGAAGGTTGAGGCTATGGGCATGTATGCTTAGTCATGTCCAACTGTTGTGAGCCTATGAACTGTAGCCCACCAGGCTCCTCTGTCCATGGGATTTCCCAGGCAAGAATTTTGGAGTGGGCTGCCATTTCCTTCTCCAGGGCATCTTCCCAACCCCGGGATGGAACCTGTGTCTCCTGCGTTGGCAGATGGATTCTTTACCACCGAGCCACCTGGGAAGCCCAAGGCTGAGGGCAGGAGCAACCTACTGCTATGTAACAGATGACTCCCCTGCCCAAATTAGCCATGAACATTTACTGTCTCACAGCTCCTGTGAGTCAGGAGTAGAGGAGCTCACACTGAGTGGCCTTGAGCTGGGATCTCTCATGAGGTTGTGGTCTGGGTGTCAGCTGGAGCTGCTGTCATCCGACGGCTTGACTGGGGCCGGAGGCCACACATCCACGGTGGGAAGAAGTCATTGTAAAAGCCTCCTCTAGAGGAGTTCCTGCAGGTTAAGAGTTCCTGCCAGGTTTCAGAAACTGTATTGCTTACTTCCAGAGGCTTCCTCATCTTCTATTCGCTCTTCCCTCTGATATTCATAAAACAAACCCCCCAACAGAGAGGCCACCTTCCCATCTAAGGATGACATTTTTGTTTTAAAGAGGTGTCAAGGAAGACTCCTGCTCTGATTTGCCCGAGATCCAGAACGGCTGGAAAACCACTTCTCATACGGAGCTCGTGAGGGGGGCCCGAATCACCTACCAGTGTGACCCCGGCTACGACATTGTGGGGAGTGACACCCTCACCTGCCAGTGGGACCTCAGCTGGAGCAGCGACCCCCCATTCTGCGAGAAAAGTAAGAGCCGTCTTGGGTTTTTGTTTCCTTTAGGTCATCAGACCGTAAATCCCTCCATTACAAATACCATTAGGTGCCGTGTGCAACCTTGTATACGGGTCCTCGGACCCTGACGCAAACATTTCTCGGGGGCGCCAATTCTTAAAAGCGAAGTTAAAATCAAGTCTCTTTTGTCCTGGCCTGCTCCCCAGCCACATGCATTGTCTTTCAAATGAGGAAAAGACTGAGTGGGGAAATGTTCCAGATGTTCTGTAGTTCTCAGCGCACCCCTGCTCGTGCGGCCCTGACGCCTGCCTGGTCTGCTCTGTCTTGCACAGTCATGTACTGCACCGATCCCGGGGAGGTGGACCACTCGACCCGCTTGATTTCGGACCCCGTGCTGCTGGTGGGCACCACCATCCAGTACACCTGCAACCCGGGCTTCGTGCTGGAAGGGAGCTCCCTCCTGACCTGCTACAGCCGTGAGACCGGCAGCCCCATCTGGACCTCTCGCCTGCCCCACTGTGTCTGTGAGTCCTCTGCACTGACCGAAGCCCCGGGGACTCCGCCGGGAGGCTGGCTTCCTTTTCCTACTGGTGGAGGGCTGGGCTGTGAGGAGGCAGCACCCACTGTTGGGAGCATTTATTATGATTACCGTCCTATGACCACAGCTCACAGGACTGAGGGTTCTGCTACTCCAACATTTATGGTAAACGTTATCACATGGTTCAGATTTACAGTGAGTTTATCAGGCACTGTGCTGAGTCTGCCTGCAGTGCAGGAGACCCTGGTTCGATCTCTGGTTCTGGAAGATCCCCTGAGAAAGGAATGGCAACCCGCTCCAGTATTCTTACCTGGAGAATCCATGGACAGAGGAGCCTGGCGGGCTATAGTCCATGGGGTCCCAAAGAGTCGGACACAGCTGAGTGACTAACACACACACACACACACACACACTACAGCCCATGAGTCCCAAAGAGCCTGACATGACTGAGCAGCTAACACACACACACACACACACACACACGCACACACTACAGCCCATGAGTCCCAAAGCGCCTGACATGACTGAGCAGCTAACACACACACACACACGCACACACACATGCACACACTTGGTTGAGTCCTTTCCCAGAATTCCCTCTCTTCTTCCTCGTCTAGTACCTTTGTGAGCACAGCCGTACCGTCTCCATCTTCTGAAAAGGATACTGAGGTTCCGAGAGGTGAAATCGTTGCCCCAGCTCACACAGCCTAGTTAGTTATGCAGGAGGCCAGAGGCAAACCCAGACCGGCCTGACCCTGCGTGCTTAAAATCAAGCAGTAAATAGAGTGGATTTAAACTCTTTGGCCTCCACTACGGAGCCATCAAAACAAATGTTTGGCTTAAAAAAAAACTCTTTGGGGGTTTCTCTACCATAAAAACTCCAAAAAGGCTCCTAAGGTCACTCTGAGAATGGAAGAGTAACACCATATTCTCACCAGGCAGAGGAGGTGGAGAGCAGCGGTCTGGAGGTCTCAGCCTCAGGAGCGCATGGGAATCGTCTAGAATGTCTGAAAACTCCCTGGAGATGCGGATGCCGTAGGTCTGGGGTGTAGCCTGAGTTTCAGAAGCTCCACAGGGGTTCTGATGTGCTGAGAGGGATGGGACCCATTGCTTAAGGACAGCCTGAGGCTCCGCAGAAGGCTCACAGCCTCACGCAACGACCGGGGTTCGGAGGCGTCGGCGACACTGCTGTTTGTGTGCTGTCTCGTGTGCGTGTGTTTCAAGCAGATCCACAGCCAGCCCAAGCTCCCAGAGCCACCCTGAGGCCTCCGATAGTGTCGGAGAATCAAGAGTTAGAACAGCAAGAAGGCAGATGTCGACTATTTACGTTTACTGTAAACCATCTACAGCTGGTGGCTTCCCCTGCCGCTCAGCTGGTAGAGAATCCGCCTGCAGCACGCTTCCCTGGTGGCTCAGAGGTTAAAGCGTCTGCCTCCAATGCGGGAGACCCGGGTTCGATCCCTGGGTCGGGAAGATCCC
Organism: Aepyceros melampus; assembly: GCA_006408695.1. NCBI lineage: Eukaryota > Metazoa > Chordata > Mammalia > Artiodactyla > Bovidae > Aepyceros > Aepyceros melampus. The sequence goes on along the minus strand of SJXQ01001847.1, from coordinate 344,561 downwards.
CTGGAGAAGGAAATGGCAATCCACTCCAGTATTCTTGCCTGGAGAATCCCATGGACGGAGAAGCCTAGTAGGTTACAGTCCATGGGGTCACAAAGAGTCGGACACGACTGAGCGACTTCACCTTCAGCCTGCAGTGCGGGAGACCTGGGTTCAATCCCTGGGTTGGGAAGATCCCCTGGAGGAGGGAAAGGCTACTCACTCCAGTATTCTGGCCTGGAGAATGCCACGACTGCGTGGTCCATGGGATCGCAAAGAGTCAGACACAACTGAGTGACTTTCACTTCACTTCATCTGCATCTGATGCACTGAGCTTAGGGACTTGGCTTTCCGCCCCAGCGGCTATGTTTTATCACTTCTCTCGAGTCTTCCAAACAGGCTTCATGGACTTTTTTCATGGCCACACAAACAAGCAGTCCTGCCATTCAGACGGGTAAGAGCCCTCGCTGTTGGAGGACCAACTGGAAAGCCAGAAAATCCTTGTCCTCTTCCATTGGATAAACAGATACAGGCAGACCTTGGAGATTACTGTGCGTTCGGGTCCAGACAACCACGATAAAAGCCAAGTGTTGTAGTAGTGGAGATTTTGGTCTGAGATGGAGACAGAGATGCTGGGAGAGTGTCCCGTGATGACAGAAGCAGAGATGGGAGTTTCACACCTGCGAGTCAAGGGTGCCAGGAACGGCCAACAACCACCAGAAGCTGGGGAGAGGCAGGGAAGCACCCACCTTTGGAGGTTTTGGAGGGAGCAGGACCCTGCTGCTTCAGGACTTCAGGCTTCTCACCTCCAGAGCTAGGAGACAAGGAGTGACTTTTGTCCTAAGCCCCCTGGTTAGTGGCCTTCATTATAGCCACCCAGGAAGCAAATACAGATCTCATCCCCCCCGTGACTGTGAGTGAGTGAAAGATGCTCAGTCGTGTCTGACTCTTGGCGACCCCATGGATGTAGCCCGCCAGGCTCCTCTGTCCATGGGATTCTCTCCAGGCAAGAATACTGGAGTGGGTTGCCCTTCTCTTCTCCAGGGGATCTTCCTGACCCAGGAAGTGAACCCAGGTCTCCGGCATTAGCAGGCAGATTCTTTACTTCTGAGCCACCAGGGAAGCCCCGAAGGTGAACTGCACCCAATGTGGGAGGGGGTTGGTCGAAAGCATCTTGAGTCATGCAAGCTGCTGAGACCTACAGATGAAAAGCTAAAAATAGATGCTGATTTTAAAATACTGAAGGGTGGAGATATTTTTTTAAAAGAAAGGAAAGGCCCCTCACTCATCAGACACAGTCTTCAAAGACTCTCCGGGCTGCAGCAGCTGCTGGGCTTCCCAGAAAGCAGCCACCTGCCTCGGGGCTGCTGCCTTTCCCGGGATCCGCAGCGCTCTGGTGAGAAGGCATCCCTGACACCCGTGCTAATGAGTTCACGAGTCAAGCCAGGTGTCAGGAGACATGCCGTCCTCCTCCTAGATGCCAGAAGAACCTGGCATGGGGTTCCAGCATCCTTCCAGGCCCAGCGAGGCCGACAGGAGATGACACGTGAGACGAGAGGATAGTCAAGAGTCTAGCAGCGAGGTGCCCAGAGTGAGGGGGAGGCTGCATCCGGAGTCCGCGGTGAGGATGAGGTTATTGAACCTAAAGCAGCTCTAAGAGATTTCCTCCGCTGAGCCAAGGAAACAGCCCCAGTTTGATGGGCACTGTGGCTGTGCCCAGCCCTTCCCAACATTCACATGCTTAACCCTCACAAAACTGCATGAGCTGTGTGCATGTGTGCACTTGAAAGCAGGCTGAGAAGGCCCAGAGAGGGTGAGCACCTTCCCTGAAGTCACACAGCGGGCAGGATTCCAGCTCAAGCCTGAGTAACCCCCAAAGCATCATCTTCCCGCCTCACCTCTCTGCAATCATAGCTCCTCGGCAGAGCTTGGGGCTCTGCTCTTGACCAAGATCTTCTACCAAGAGAATCAGGAAGCAGACAGCAGATTGTATAAGCTCGGGATATCCGCAGCCTCTGTTCACAGTCACTTGCCAGTGCCATAATTTGGTCAGGCTGGAACTCAAAGCCATGTCTTCTCACTCCTGGTTCCTTTACCCCAGGCCTCTTCAGGAACAGACACATCAGGAGGGGGTAGAAGGAAGAGTCTGGGGTTTGCCATCAGACCCACCCCCGGCTCTGCTGGGTGACCTTGGGCAAGTAGCTTGCCCTCTCTGGGCCTCGGTCCCTCATCTGTGAAAAGGGGATTACTACTTCCTACCAGGCAGGGTTATTGGATGTAAGTCAGTCATTTGACGAGTCCTCTTATATGCAAGCAGATGCTGACACAGAGGCCCCCAAACTTCTCAACTCACAGAATCTCTAGAATGCCAGGATTGTTTCATAGATTTCCCAGGCTAGAACACTCAGCAGTTACACTTATTGACCAGTTAGCTCCAAACGACTTAATAAGTAGCTATATCCTGACAACTTAGCAGCTGCTTGAAAAGATAATGCCCATGAATTCAGGGAAAGGATTATATTTTTATCTCATTCTTAAATAATACTTATCTATAATTAATAACACAATTACCACTGTAGGGATGTGTGTGCCTTTTGGGTTCTCCCAAGCTTCCCAGCCTTTTAGCGTCAGGCTGGGCTCTGCCACCCACATCTGTTCCGTCTTGAGTTTCTCACAGCCCTTGGTTTTTAGCAGAGCAACCAGAGAAAACCTAGCGTCATCAAAAAGAGCATAGCTCAGTCTGATGTTAAAATTGTGAGCTTCCTCAAAGTAGCAGTTCACATGGGGCTGGAAGGTGTCACTGTGTCTCCTCCATATTTTTAAAAACCTCACAGCACCCTCATGAGTTCATAGTGGCACCCTGGGGTGCCACGGTACATAGTTTGGGAACAGTGGTGGTAGGTCCTGAAACAACAGCAAAAAACACAGCGATATATAAACAGATAAAATTGCATAGTCAGGAAGCCTGGGATCTACTGAAGATGTGGGAGGAGACACAAGTCGATAAAAGGAATAACAATGAATCTTCAGCATCACCTCCTCCAGGAAGGCCTCCCTGCCCACCTCGGCGAGGTCACGCTTCCCTCCTCCATGCTCCCACGGCTCCTATAGCCACACAGCACTTGCTGCAGCTGATTGAAATGACCTGCTTTTATGTTCAGAGAGTCACACACTTACCAGGAATGTATCCATTTGGTCGTTGTATCCCTCCGTCCCAGCAGACTCAAAAACATGACAGTATTTGTTGCAGTTACTGTCTTTGTCATGGTTAGCATTACTAACGTGGTCTTTATTGCACTTTGTGGCTTCGTTGCAACCTCCCTTCTTTGGAGGCAGCGTGGTAGGTGGCTCCTGGGAATCCCATCCAGAAGACATAAACCACGCCACGAAAAGTCATCAGGATCTGACACGGTCAGTGAGGGTTTTCTGGATGGAATCTCCAGGGAGGCCTGCAGGGATCCCCCAAGAGGCCCTGGCCCTTCACAGCCCAGAACCCACAAATACGAGACCTGGAGAGTTCCTCAGCTGGACCGAACCCACATGGCCAGACGGTGGGCACAGTAAAAGTTTCCACTGATGAATCGTCCCCAGCAGCCTCACCTCAGCCAGCATGCCAGGCGCGAGCAGCGTGCCTGTCTTCATTTAGAGATTCCTGTCTCTGCGAAAGCAATGCATGCTGTGCTGTCACTATAGTCATGTCCAAAGCTTTGCAACCCAGTGGACTGTAGCCCGCCAGGCTCCGTCCATGGGATTCCCAGGCAAGAGTCCTGGGGCACGTTGCCATTCCTTTCCACAGGGAATCTTCCCAACCCAGGGATCGAATCTGCGTCTCTGACACCTCCTGCGCTGGCAGGTAGGTTCTTTACCACCAGCTCCAACGGGAACAAACCTTCACTATAGCAGAGCCGCTAAGTGCACAGAACTTCGAATCCAGCAGGTCAAGTTTGCCCTGCCGCTTGTCAGCTGCGCGATTCAACAAGCCACAGCTGGTGTCCTCATCAGAAAAATGGACCACGACAACCATAGATACAGACGCTCATAACCATGTGTCTAGCACAGAATAGGCGTTCAGTTAACACTGGTTGCTAATTACCACTCCGTTTCAATGCTCCACTACTGTAGAGTGTGTTATAAACCATTCATAGCAATAAGCAACCAACCTGATTTTGAGCATTTTGCTCACATGTGTTCCATAAATGTACATTTTTTCCTGTGCCGAAGGAGAGAGAGGAGTGGCTGGGAGGGAATGAGTGTAGCTTTGTGATTATGTCTATAAGCCATGAGTCCAACTCACTTGAACTTCTGGGAGAGGTCAGGATGACATCACACAGATTACCATCAGGACTGTTTAGACCTCAGACAAGTGATTCTCAACCAGGCTGAATGTGCCACCCAGGGGACAGCTGTCAGTGACAGTTTCTAGAGGTATCTCTGGTTGTCGTTGGGAGAGTTTATGCTAGCATCTAGTGGGCAGAGGCTAGGGATGCTGTCCAACATCCTGCAAGGCTCAGGACCAGCCCCCTCCCACAAAGAATTACTCAGCCCAAAAATGTCAGTAGCATCTAGGTTGGAAAATACCTGCCTTAAAGAATCTTATTTCAAAGTGTGAGTACATTCTCACAGTGGGAATGCCATTGTCCAGCCACATCTCAGCTCACAGATGAGGTCTTGCTCCAGTCCGTTTACTTAACAGGCAGGGAAAAAATGAAGTCTAGAGATGTGAAGTGAACAGCAGAGCCTGGCCTCCAGTTTCAAATTCAAGTCACTTCCCATGTCACTTTCCTGCCATCTTCTGGGAACTGGAGATAAACACAGATGCCTTCAAAGACGGTTGGCTTCTACCAGGGATGGAATCCCATGTGGAATTCTTCTCACTGTTACTGATGATTGGGTCAAAATTGAATTGGACTGACTCTAGAGGCAGAGAATCAAACCACAACTCAGCCACTGCCTTCTTGTGTACTTTTCACAAGAGATCTTTGCCTGAGCCTCAGGTCCTCACCTGTAAATGGACTCTATGGTGCAGTGATTAACAGAGGACTTGGACCCCTTGGATTTGAATCCTGTCTCTCCTACTCAGTGGCTTGACAGGTTCCCCAGTGGGATACCCCAACAGTTCTTCATTTGCACAGATATAAAATGGGCACAGCCATAACAATGTGTCTTGGGGTTGTTGTAATAATTAAATGAGATGCTTATGGTAAAGAATCTGCCTGCCAGGGCAGGAGACAAGAGGCTCAGGTTCGATCCCGGGGTCGGGAAGATCCCCTGGAGGAGGAAATGGCAACCCACTCCGGTATTCTTACTTGGAGAATCCATGGACAGAGGAGCCTGGTGGGCTACAGTCTGTGGGGTCACAGAGAGTCGGTCATGCCTGAGTGACTGGGCCCAGAATTCCACGGCTTGCACGGATGCATGCGTGCCCAGTCACTCAGTTACTTCTGACTCTTTGCAACCCCGTGGACTCTAGCCCACCAGGCTCCTCTGTCCATGGAATTTTCCAGGCGAGAATACTGGAGTGGGTTGCCATTTCCTTCTCCAGGGGATCTTCCTGACCCCGGGATCTGACCTATGTCTCCTCCATTGGTAGGCAGACTCTTCACCACTGCACTGCCCGGGAAGCCCTAACTATATCACATCGTCTTTACCGATTCTCCTGCTGATGGACGTTTAGATTGCTTCCGTGTCTTAGCTGTTGTAAATAGCGCTGCGTGTACCTTTTTGAACTAGGCTTTTCTCCAGACGTGCACTCAGGGAGCGGGATTGCTGGGTCCCACGCTAACTCCATGTTTAGTTTTTTTAAGAAACCTCCATACTGTTCTCCATCGCCACTGCCCCAGTTGACATTCCCACCAACAGGGTAGGAGGGCTTGCTTTTCTCCACCACCTTTCCAGCATTTATTATTGGGAGCCTTTCTGATGACAGTCATTCTGACTGGTGTGAGGTGGTCTCTTAGAGTTTTGATTTGCATTTCTCTGATAATTAGCGACGTGAAGCATCTTTTTGTGTGCCTCTTGCCCTCAGTATGTCTTCTTTGCTGGCTGGATTTTAGAATCACCTGTGGAACTTTAAAAAGAATGTTCTGGGGGACTGATTAAAATACCTTAAGGGGCAGAGCCAGCTTACTGAATAACCCAGGGTGATTCTCGTATGAAGCCAGGCGAGAACAGATGGACACACCTCCCTCTCCTCCTCCTGTTGGCCGTATCGTCCTTTGCTTCCAAGTCTTTGAATTTGTCCTTTGTCACTTTCTATCTCCCCAGGGCCAGGAACAGTGACAGGCACATAGAAGGTGCTCAGTGAATTATGTTGTTATATTCATTATGAAAGAAAATTCCAGGGAAAGTTTGTGGTCGGGGAGTCTTCTGAGTTGCCAGTGCCCCCTGGTGGCCACTCTGCCGCACTGCAGATACCACTCAGGAGTCAGGGGAACAGCTTCACTGGGTTCCCTGGTTCATCTGAAGGCTCAGCACGGGAAGGGGCCCTTCCCAGCTTGCGTGGTTGATGGAAGGACTCAGCTCCTTGCCGCTGTCGCCCTCAGTGCCTTGCTGCATGGACAGTTGTTGCTCCAAAGACAAGAGTCCACTAGCAAGACAAAACAGTCTTCGGTAACATCCTCACAGAAGTGACAGCGTTTCTTCTTGTGATTTTATTGGTTGGAAGTGAGTCACAGGTCCTGCTACAAAGAGCATGAATGTAGCAGGTGAAGATTGTTGAGGTCTGTCTTAGCCTTTCCACTGCACTCCCCTTTAGATAGGAAGGGGAAGGGCATTTCGGGCCGAGGGAACAGCATCAACAAAGCACAAATGGGTGAAATAGTGTAACCCACCTGGCGCAATATGACCAATTCGATGTAAAGCCAGGAACCAGCCAAGAGGAGGGCAAGAAGCCGATGCACAAAGCTGTAGCCGCCCAACCAGGAGAACCTGCCTCTTCCCCCAGTGGAACAGAATCACCAGCTGTGAAATAATAAAAGACCCGCCTACTCCACGTTCTAAGCTGAGGGCCTGAAGGGTCAGGTTGATGACAAGCTGGAGAGAATACCACTAAGTTGTAGAAATCACTCAGATATTACAGGAATCCTTCAGGTAAAAGAGACAGCATGTCATCTCTTCCGAGAAGTTTCTTTAATCAAGTGAGCACCGAGAGCTGTTGACAGAAGCTGGTTTCTCTGAAACACGGATGGCAGACGCAGCTGTGATGTGTAAAGACCTGGGTCCTTGTACAGCAAAGCAGGATCTAGAAGGAAAGAAATGTTTTCGGATTTGGCGTGGAGAAACTGAAACCTTTGTTCTCTGTGCAAATGCAAAGGGGTACTGCTCCTGTCGAGAACGGAATTGAGGTTCCTCAAAAAGTTAAACCTAGAATTACTATACCGCCTAGAAATCCCACTTCTGGGTATATACCCACAGAATTGAAGGCAGTGTCCCACAGAGGGGTGTGCACACCCATGTGTGTATAGCAGCATTATCTCACAGTAGCCAAAAGGGGAAGCTGTTCAAGTGTCCATTGATGGGTGAATGAATAAGCAAGACGTGGTCTCTGTATACAATGGAATATTAGCTTCAGTTCAGTCGCTCAGTCATGCCCGACTCTATGACCCCATGGACTGCGTACGCTAAGCCGCCCTGTCCATCACCAACTCCCAGAGCTTACTCAAACTCATGTCCGTGGAGTTGGTGATGCCATCCAACCATCTCACCCTCTGTCATCCCCTTCTCCTCCTGCACTCAAGCTTTCCCAGCATCAGGGTCTTTTCCAATGAGTCAGTTCTTCGCATCAGGTGGCCAAAGTATTGGCGTTTCAGCCTCAGCATCAGTCCTTCCCAGGAATATGCAAGACTGATCTCCTTTAGAATGGACTCGTTGGATCTCCTTGCAGTCCAAGGGACTCTCAAGAGTCTTCTCCAACACCACAGTTCAAAAGCATCAATTCTTTGGCACTCAGCTTTCTTTATATTCCAACTCTCACATCCATACATGACTACTGGAAAAACCATAGCCTTGACTAGACAGATCTTCGTTGGCAAAGTAGTGTCTCTGCTTTTTAATGTGCTGTCTGGTTGGTCACAACTTTCCTTCCAAGGAGTAAACATCATTTAAGCATCATATTCCATGGAATATGACTCAGCCTTAAAAAGAAAGAAGATCCTGACACATGCTGCAGCAGGGATGACTCTTGAGGACATCATGTTACGTGCAATGAGCTAGTCACAAAAAGACAAACACTGGGATTCCAGTCACATACTGTTCCTAGAACAGTCAGAGTCACGGAGACAGAAAGGAGAATGGTGGTTGCCAAGGGCTGGCTGGGAACGGCGATGGGGCGTCGGTGTTCAATAGGGACAGTTTCCATCTGGGAAGATGAAGAGTTCTGGACGTGGCACAACAGTAGGAAGGTATTTGTCACTCCTCAACTGTACACTTAAAATGGTTAAGATGGTCCATTTGACATTATAGATTTTACCACAGTCTAATTTTTTAAACAATAAACGTGTTTTAATGTTTCAGGATTTGTAGTCTTGTATGCAAAGCAATTTTCTCTGGGTGTCCCTTCCATCCAGGTACTGAAAAGGAACTATATCACACGCTGGCCCCGGAATGGGTTAAACCAGTAGTTCAACTCTCCAATAATTCTTAAGCTAGTAGGCATCATTTGCGATGCTCCTACTGTATATTTTGAGGTCATTTATGCTGGTCCTACTGTATACCAGGCCCTGAGCTTTAAGTATGCTTTAACAGGGTTCAAGCATGCCTTAACAGGCTCATCTCAAGTGAGAGAGACTGTTATTAAATACAGTACAGCGTAGGCAGTGTTGTGGTGGAGGAAGAACCCAAGAGACTTGTGACTCAATTGGGGTAGGGGGCATCCGGGAAGGCTTCCTGGAGGAGGAGACATGAGGACTGTGTGTTGAAAGACAAGACTTACCCAGACTGGTTGAGCAGGTGAGGTGCAAGTTGAGAAGCAGGAGGAATAGTTCATAATTTACCAAGTCCATCATTTACTGAGTACCTACATTTCAAGGGCATGCTAAGCACTTGTACACATTATCTTATTGAATCTTCCAAATCCCTGTGAGATAGTACTGCTACTATTTTACCGTTGAGAAAACTGAGGCTCAGAGAGGTTGTGGCCCTTGCTGGAGGTCACACAGCTAGCAAATAGCAGAACCCAGATTTTTAACCCAGATTCCACAGTTTAGTACAGTCTACTGTGCCCAGATGTAACCCAGGCCCAGAGGTGGGAGAGGAAAAGGTGAATTTCAGACAGTTTAGTGAGAGGCGGGGCTACAAAGAAATGAGGCTGCAGAGCCTGGCCTCAGATCACACGCTCTCTGAATGGGAGACCCCAAAGCTTTGCATCATCTCATCAGAGCTCCTTTTGGCTTGCACTTCAGCGGAGGAGTCTCTGGCCTGTGACAACCCAGGGTTACCGGAGAACGGGTACCAAATCCTCTACAAACGACTCTACCTGCCTGGAGAGTCCCTCACCTTCATGTGCTACGAGGGCTTCGAGCTGATGGGCGAAGTGACCATTCGCTGCATCCTGGGGCAGCCATCCCACTGGAACGGGCCGCTGCCCGTCTGCAAAGGTAAAGAACCCCGCCCCTCCCGGAGTCATGGGGACCCAGGGATCCAGAGATGCCGCGACTGACTTGCAGTGACTCTAAATTTGCTTTAAAAAGCCGAGCTACTTTCGCTACAACTAAGACACCACCGTTATTTTCTGCACCGCTGAGAAAGGAAATGACTACCAATTAAACTGTGACACCATGCCTTCTCCGTGCTTAGCATTTTTGTTTCTACTTCCTAAATGAGCTTCGATTTTTATCATAAAGGAGAGGCTGCCTGTTTTTGACTCCTGCTTGCACAGCATGGCTTAAACATTTCCCGCCGCCTGCAGCCCCTTCTCATAACCACCTGTTTCCCGAGGGCGATGGGTATTCCCCTGTCATCTCTGGGATGTTCTCCCGAGATGCTCACCTCCATCTCCCAAGGGTCCTGGACTGAAGGCTGCACAGGCACGGGCATCGTGAGCGCCACCTGGTGGCCCTGATTGTAACACCTCTGTGGTTGTAAGACACCCCTATCTCCAAGATGGGTAAAGAGGGGAAATGTATTTTAGAATCAGTGAACTCTTTCTAATCATTGAAATTAAGTTATGGCGCACCTAGTGAGATTTGGGTCCACTTATTCGCATCTTTGAGGTGTGAGATTCTTAATCATATCCTAAATACATTCGATGTTGTAGGCAAGTGGATTTAACCTTTTAAGATATTAATATCGTTTTTGAGAATCAGGCAGAAATTCTCTGAATTCTCTCCCCAGGGGAAGAGAGACATACAGTTCTATATTTCTCCTTGGGAACCCATAACTTCAGCAGATCCCCAAATGCCTGTTCATGAAGTTCAGCATTAGGGCTTGAAAATACTCCCCTTGCCAGAATTTCCACTTCTTGGTACAGGCACAGAGTAAGTGAAAACAGGTATTCTGACCAACACTGGTACAAAAGACCAGAGCAACTTTATTCTCAAAAGACGAAAACACCCCAGGTGTCCGTCTGCTGAGGAATGGATAAGCAGAATGTGGCATACTCATATATGGGAATATTGTTCAGCCATAAGAAGGAATGAAGTTCCAATCTGTGCTACAGTGTGGCTGAACCTTCAAGAGGTTATTCTCAGTGAAAGAAGCCAGACACAGAAGATCACATAGTGTGGGATTCAGTCCGAGGGAAATACCCAGAATAAGGCAGTCCACAGAGATGGGACTCGTATTAGTACGCCCCAGGGGCTAGGGGGAGGGAGAGGTAACTGCTTAACTGATATTGAATTTCTGCTTGAGATGATGAAAAGGTGTTAGAACTAAACAGAGGTGATGGTTGTACGGCACTGTGAATGTAATCAGTGCCCCTGAACTGGGCACAGAATTCAAATGGCTAATTGTATGCGACTTTTACCCACATAAAAAAGATTTTCCCCGAATCAGCTCATGGAGGCCTCATGAGTCTACTCTGAGATCGGTGAGCCATTTCACAAAAGGGGACAGAGATGCTCAGAGGGGTTAAGTGACTTTCCCCAAACCACACAGCTGGTAACAAGATAAATCTAGGATTTGCGCCCGCCTTGCTAATGGCGAATTCCTTGCCTTTGAAACCCTACCAGGTTTGAGTTGGTCCTGGCCCCTCAGTTGTGACAGACTGCCCACCAGGAAAGACACTGCTTTGGGAAATAATTGCCTTTTTCTCTCCACTCCATTTCTGCTCTTGAGACCTACCCCCCAGCTCTGTAAGGAAATAATAAATCACTTCCTCTTCCCCAAATAAGTGAGGTTCATCGCTTACTGTCTGGAGTTGGAGAAATGACTGAGCACCAATATAAAGCTACCCCCTGGGACTTAGGGACCCCAGGCTCCAGCCTGGCTCTGCCCTGGACCACCTGTGTGACCTTGGGTGAACCCCGCCCCCCCCAACCTCCGACCTCGGTTTCCCTTTGTATGAGATAACTGGGTGAGCCCAGGTCGGGGCTTCTAAGGGAAATCAGTCCTGAGTGTTCATTGGAAGCACAGATGCTGAAGCTGAAGCTCCAATACTTTGGCCACCTGATGCAAAGAGCTGACTCATCTGAAAAGACCCTGATGCTGGGAAAGACTGAAGGCGGGAGAAGGGGACGACAGAGGACAGGATGGTTGGATGGCATCACCAACTCAATGGAGATGAGTTTGAGTAGACTCCGGGAGTTGGTGATGGACAGGGAGGCCTGGCGTGCTGTGGTCCACCGGGTCACGAAGAGTCGGACACAACTGAGCAACTCAGCTGAACTGAACTGAGGTCAGGGCTTCTAAGGGAAAGTCAGCGGCTGGGCCAGCAGCTTCAGAATCCCGGAGAACTGGTAAGAGGTTCAGACATGCACCCCAAAGACGCCACCCTGGCCAGTCCAGAAAAGAGCCCAGGAAGCTGCTTTTTGGCATGTGTTCCCCCTCGCCCTCCCCCCCCCCACACACACAAGGCTGCTGATCACACATGGCTCCACATCTCCTTCCACTTCTAAGGTCTCATGGAAGCTTCCGTGCCCTCTCCCCCAGACACGCAGTCAAGGCCCCATTCATATCTTGGGTGGAACACATCTGCCTTAATCTTTCCATTTTCCAAAGCCCTGGCTCCAGAGATGGCTAAGTCAGTGAATGAGTTAGTACACTATTTTTTCAGCTGGTTTTGTTATCATCACTTGGAAATGATGGAAGTCAGAGTCACTTTGACCAAAGCTCTAATTAGGAAGCCTTGGTATTAGGACGTGAGGATCACTGAGCCTTTGGGGGGACACCGCTTCTCATTACCTTATAATACAATCTTTTCATCAAAGCCCTTCACTCTGGGGCTTTGCATCCTTGAACCCCACCTGTATGGGTATATTTTTTAAAGAGTTTTTTGATGTGGACCATTTTTAAAGTCTTTATTGAATTTGTTACAATCTGGTTTCTGTTTTATGATACCGCTTTTGGGGCACGGGGCACGTGGGATCTTAGCTCGCCAGCCAGGGATCTAACCTGCAACCCCTACATTGGAAGGTGAAGTTTTAACCACTGGACCATCAGGGAAGTCCCTATGTGGGTATATTTTTGTGCTCAGTTATCATGATGACTTAGATGCCAAAGTGTGAAGATGCCAGCCTCCAGCATCCTCAACCTCCAGAGAAGTTGCACAGTGGATAAACAAAGTCCAGAGAGTTCCAGTCTAAGGCAATGGGTGAATGAAAATACAGAATATAAATCCTATATTCCAAATCAATGCAAAAGAACTGAAAATTAGAAAGGCTCACATAAATGCATATTTCCAAGCAGAACAGTTTCCCCTCTGGCTGGGCTGAGGACTGGAGATTTCTGTCTCTCCCCTCACGATCCATCAGCCTTTGTCAGAACCAAAAACACTGAAGAGATCAAAACTATGTAGTTAAGGGCAGAGGCCCCAGGAAGCCACGCAGGACCAAATCCTGCCTCCATTGCTTAGAAGCTGTGTGGTGTCAGAGAAATCACTTCCCTTCTCTGAACCTCTGTTTGCTCATCTGATAAATGAAGATGATAATAGTAAGCACCTAACGGATTGTCGTATTAAGCGCAAATATACATAAAGGCCTTGATGCCCAGTATCTGACACGTGGTGAGTATTCAGTGATTCTGCCCTGTTCCTTTCATATGTCTCATCTTCTCTAAGGAACATAGGGAGGGAATGAGGCCAGGCATTCCCACTAATTCCAGTAGCCCAAGATTTCAAACAAACAAATACAGCAATAACTTCAGCAAAGCAGGCGTGGACTTATGCACTTAATCGGGGGGCGGGGGGCACCTTCGTTTCATACAAGCAGAGTGAATTCACTTGACACCAACCAGTGCTCTAATTTTTCTCTTTCAGTTAATCAAGACAGCTTTGAACACGCCTTAGAAGGTGAGTCCCACAAAGAAAAACACCTCATTAACCAAGCTAATAGCAGAAAGCAAGGGAAGGCCCTTGGAAATCCTTATCCAGGTGCTTTAAAAAAAAATTAAGCAAAAATTCTGCCTTCACATTGCTGAAGCTAATTTAGAAACAAATGATATTGTAAAGGAAAAAAAATTGCGTTTGCAACTTATGGTCCTAACCATGACCCGAAAGATATCAGACGCCAGTTCTGTTCATGATGCCGAGCGGAAAACATCTGGGCGTCCACATGCCTGAGAAAGACACGCTCCTCTCCTCAAACTTTTCAACCATGTGGTGCTATTTGAGGAACTAAATCCAGGAAAGCCTCACCTTTCATGCTGAGCAGGCTCCTGGCTTCAGGAGGGAAACCCCTTCCCTGGGGGATGCTCTGTGACCTGGTTTTCCCTCCCTCTTTTTCTTCCCCCCAATATAGCTATCCCTGGGCCCCCCACCCCACCTCACCCCTGTCCCTTACACAC
>SJXQ01001847.1:299769-321652 GCA_006408695.1 Aepyceros melampus | reverse complement strand
ATCGTCTTCCACGATGAATTGAAGGGGCGGGGCTTCTGATAGGTCCCCGGGGGAGAAGCTTCCTAGGGGGCGGGGCCGCTGCGGGACCAGGGTGGGGCTGACTCACCCATAGGTCTGTCACTCAGTCAGTCCTGGAACAGAGGCGCGGAAGAAGGACAGACAAGATAAAGAAGACAAGGTAGTGTGCCTAGGATTCTTTCAGAAACCGAGAGTCTGTTTCCCAGTTTAGAACAATAGTGGAGAGACAAGAACTCTCCTGAGACTGGAAGCCACCCGCACCAGTAAATGCACTTCAAACTGAGCAGGATGGGCTGCCTTGGGCCAGGAGCAAGACAGCCCTAAGGCAGTGACCAATGAGACCCCTCCCAGGATAGTATAGCAACAATAACCACTACAGTAATAGTCACTAGCATTTGTTGACTGCGTGCCATTTCCCTTTGTTCCACATTTTAAATTTGTTGTTTAGTCGCTCAGTCCTGTCCAACTCTTTTGTGACCCCATGGGCCATAGCCCGACAGGCTCTTCTGTCCATGGGATTTCCCAGGCAAGAATACTGGAGTGGGTTGCCATTCCTTCTGCAGGGGATCTTCCCCACCCAGGAATCCAACCTGCGTCTCCTGCATTGACAGGCAGATTCTTTACCACTGAATCACCAGGGAAGCCCTCTCTCTTTTGGGTTTCCTAGTTATTTGATGACCTTTAATCTCTCATTTGGGCTCTACTCTTAGTAAAATTATTGTCATTCTCTTCTTACAGATGTGGCGTCTGAGGCTCAGAGAGGCCAAGTCACCCGCCCAAGTCCACACAGCTCATCCATGAGGGAAGGGACGCAGGAGGTCCGGCTCCTGGTCCATGTGCAGGGTAGGAATGCCTGCAGGCCAGCCTGAGCAGTGCCGCTCCCTCCTGGAGCATCCAGAACCCAAGCAGACTTTTATCCCGTGGACACCCTGAACGCAGTGTCAGCCTCACTTGGCTTTGTCCCAGGAGGTGTTTGGCCGGACTCAGCAGTGGTTAGGAGCTAGGCTCTGAGTCTGGATCTTGACTCAATGATGAGCAGCGTATTGGGGTGAGGGACCCCAGTAGGGAGGAAATGTCTTTCTACATTGTTGTGAAGCTCCCTGGTATGGGGCTTCTACATCCCTGTGTGTGGGAGGGATGTCCTAAAAGTGATAGAATGTTGGGGCAGACACTGAAAGTCACCCTATCCAATGTCTGTTTCTCTGCTCTCTGCTAACAGAACCTCAGTTTTGCTCAGCAACAACAACAGCCACGAGCCCATCTTCCAACAACAGGTCACGGTTGGTTTCGATTATGACAGTCCTGTTACCCGTTTCCCCAGCCTCCTTTGGTGTTAGGGTTGATCCTCTAACTCCTTCTGGTCAATGAGCATTAGCTGAAGTTGGCTGTGTGTGTGTGTGTCTGTCTGTCTGTCGTGTGTCTGTCTGTGTGTCTCTGTGTGTGCGTGTGTTGTGGGGAGGGAGGGTTGTCTATGAAAGTCTTTGCCTTCCTGGGAAGAGGAGACAGACTCAGCTATACAGCACCAACAGTCCTGCTCCCTGTTTCCTCCTCTCTGGGCCCAGTCATGATGCTTCAGGACTTGAGTGTCTGTCGTACAATGAAAGACTCCAGCATGAGGACAAAGGCAAGATGCTAAGAATGGACAGACACTAAGTGGATAGAAAACTCTGGGCCTCTGATGGCGCCAACACCCACCTACCTGTCCCAAGAATAATAATGCAGGTGTTCATGGAGATGGTTGTGTATGTTCAGAAACTGTGTAAACAGAGAAAATATTTCACCCAAGCAGAACCTAAAAGCAAAGATAAGGTATCCATGCCACTTTCTGGAAAGTTCTAGCAACGTTTCAGCTCCTGTGCCCCCACCAACCTCCCATTCCAAGTCTCTCACCTCCCTCCCTTGTCTTCCCTCTTCTCCCCATCTTTCTCCCTCCTTGTTATGAGCCTGTCCAAGATTTACTAACCTTCTGACCTAAAAGATGGCACAGGACAGAAAAAGTAGTTTTAATATGAACTTCATGACTTACAGTTTTAAAGACCTATTTTTTATTTCCTCACATTTCTAAGTTTTTATTTACATTCAACTGAAAGTCCCTTGGACTGCAAGGAGATCCAACCAGTCCATTCTGAAGGAGATCAGTCCTGGGATTTCTTTGGAAGGAATAATGCTGAAGCTGAAGCTCCAGTACTTTGGCCACCTCATGCGAAGAGTTGACTCATTAGAAAAGACTCTGATGCTAGGAGGGATTGGGGGCAGGAGGAGAAGGGGAGGACAGAGGATGAGATGGCTGGATGGCATCGCTGACTCGATGGACATGAGTCTGAGTGAACTCCGGGAGTTGATGACGGACAGGGAGGCCTGGCGTGCTGCGATTCATGGGGTCACAAAGAGCTGGACACGACTGAGCGACTGAACTGAACTGAACTGAAGAAACACCCATTTTATTTATTTTTTAATGCACAACTTAAAAAAAAAAAAACCAATAAAAGTCCTTTATCTATTTTTTTTTTTTTTTTTTTTGGCCACACTCTGGCAGGCGGGGTCTTAGTTCCCCAACCAGGGATCAAACCTGTGGCCCCCTGTGCTGTGAGTGCAGAGTCTTAACCACTGGACCACCAGAAAGTCTCAGAAAGTCCCATTTTAAGACAATGCTATTAAGACTACTGTTGGCAGCATTGTTGCCTGACACATATTTTTGTGAAGAAAGAATATCAACCAAAGTATGACTGGTTGCAAGGGTCTGGGTAGCTTTCATCCACCAGGTGGCAACCTCCGCCTGGCTTTAGTTGAAGGTCTGCCTAATCCTGAAAAACCACGGGCACGCGTCACTGCCTGTGGGTCATTCCCTTTGGACAAAGTCATCTGATTAGATGCATTGTTTCTGATTCGATTGTTTTCAGTTTGAAGGATGAGTGCACTGCCCTTAACTTTTGACAGAGAAAGAGAAACAAACGTCCCTGGTTATTCCTTCTTGTTCACAAAACAGACCTGGGCCGAAGGTGTTATGGTTAAAAAATGGGCTCACCTTGGACGCAGGGCTCCTGTAGTTCACCCTCAACCACTCTGCGTTCACAAAGTGTTAGCCACTCAGTCGTGTTTGACTTTTTGTGACCCCAGGGACTAGCCTGCCAGGCTTTTCTGTCCATGGGATTCTCCAGGAAAGAATAATGGAGTGAGTAGACATTTCCTTCTCCAGGGAATCTTCCTGACCCAGGGACTGAACCCAGGTCTCCTGCATCACAGGCAGATTCCTTGCCATCTGAGCCACCAGGGAAGCCTAGTGAGAATTGAATTCTACTGACGGTCCCTCAAGGGAACTGAGGGGGAGGCATATCTGCCGAGGAAACTTATTTTAAATCCTCGGTCTCCAGTTCTATCCCCAAGAGTCTCACGTTCCTGGGCACCCGTCCTCATCTCTCTCCCTCCCGAAACTTCAGTGCGCTCTCCCGCTTATAGAACTGGGGCCCGCTGCTCACCACCCCCACCCCCCACCGAACATCTTCCTTCCTTTCACATTGGGTCGCCGAATTTAGAAAATAAAACTCTAGGACACCAGTTAAATTTGAAAATCAGATTTTTTAATATATGTAAATCTATAGTGTAAGTAAGTTCTGAGTCTGTGAGCATCTGAGTACCCTCTGAGCAATCAGAGTTTCCTTGATTAGTTCCGAGATGGTCACATGACCCAAGCTGAGCCAGTGGGAAAGTGCAGTTAGGGATATACTTATACTAAAATGTACTCATCCTTTATGTGAAATTCACATTTAACTGGATATTTTATCTACCAACCCTACCACCCTCTTCTGCAAAAGCAAGATATGCCTGTTCATTTCCCAAACCCCCAACCTGGACCTCCTTCCTCAACTGTTTCAGAAGTGGGGTCAGCAGAAAGGGTAGAGTTTGTTACTTTGAGGTCATTCATAAATGCCACATATTTATTTTCATCTTTACATTTTTGCTTGCATGTGAAATATATACGTGTACAAAAATAGCCCAGGCAGATTAAAACAATTCACACAACCCACCAGAGTAGCAAGTGAGCTAATAACCTTCTCAAGTCTAGTCCCACACCTTAAAACAGTAATATTCACGGTGCCGCTCCTAAAAACACAAAGAAGAGATTTCATTTTCCTCAAAAAAGAGAAAAAATTCTGCACCTTGCTTTTTAAAAATCCCCCTTGATAGTGAGAGGACATATCTATCCTGAGCATCTCGCCAGGTCATTACACAAAGCTCCAGCTCATTCTTTCTAAAGCTGAGATATAGCCCATGGTGTGCAACATCATAATTTATTCCACTTATCCCACAGAAATACAAGGCACCAAGGGTGGAGGATTTTTGTACAAGGTTGTTTATTGCAGCAGAATGGCGTGTCACAAGCTAAGAAGAATGTGAAGGACAATCAGTAGGGAACCGCTGTGCTTATTTATCTGAAAGACTCTACCAGCAGTTCCAGAATCTTTTTTTCTTATCAGTCGGACTCTAGCCCGCCGTACTGCGGGATCCCTCCTGGAAGGAGACTCTTCCATCTGAACCTCTTCTCTACAATGGAGATGTACTCAGTCTGCCTCAGTTTCCCTCCCCCACAGTCCCTCCTTCCTGACTTTCAACTAGTTTCTACTGGAGGTTCCTCTGGGAGGTTCATATAATCAAAATGATTTCATCAGATTATGAGGCAAGAACCACAATTTTATCCCCAAATCATGGGTAACCAACTGTTTATCTCTTAAGAAAATGCTGGTACATTTTAGTCTATATCCCAACATTTTCCAAAAGGAAAGTTCCTTTTACGTGGAAAGCACCCCACATGCTGTTTGTAATGGAAACACAGGCTCCCTTCTCTTCCTAAGAGCCCCACCATTTTACTTTGGGAAGCCACTGGGAGAGAGAGGATCTATATCCACCTGCTTGGGTGGAGCCACCCTACAGCCTGACTCCTGGAGCAGACCACAGCCTGGCCAATTAGAGATTCCAGGATTAGCTCAGAGAGGATCACATGACCCAAAGTGGGCCAATGGGAAACAGGCTCAGTCTCCATGGGGAGTTGCCAGGCTGCAAGAGGGATGCCCAGAGCTGCTGGCAGCCATCTTGCTCCACGTGGGACAAGCTTGGCTGGCAATGAAAAGAAGACCAAGAAAAACAAGGCCCAGAAGTGGAAAAAAGACACAATTCCTGGTGAGGTGGTTGAGTCTCTGGGATCCGATTGGACTGAAAGTCAGACCCACTTCTACTGGCCTTTAGAATCATCTGAACCAAACCTTCTCTTTGGGATGAAGCCAACTTGAGTTGGGTTCTGTCCCTTGAAACTAAAAGATATAGTACTAAATGGTACATTATTTTCATGTCAAGTTGTTGAGAAAATAGATCTTGTGTTCCTGCCTCTCCCCCTAAACATACTCAAGCAGTCATATTCACAAAGCATATACATATATCTGAAAATTTGTAGTATTTTATATTTAGTAATAACTCATATACTGATTGTCAAGACCCACAGGTAAGAATCACACACTCTATGTGGCTTACAGGGCATCTGGATGTGCTAGAGAGATACACCTGGGAGCAGCTCTCAGCCAATGAGGGATGGAGTTGAGGGATTAATATCACAGTTCTTACTTCCCTTGGGAGGAATAACCGAGGTATGTTCTATGCTGTCCCCAGAGGTCCCAGTGCTCAGTTGTTGTTCAATGGCTAAGTTGCGTCTGACTCATTGTGACCCCATGGAGTGCAGCACGCCAGGCTTCCCTGTCCTTCACTATCTCCTGGAGTTTGCTCAAACCCATGTCCATTGAGTCAGTGATGTTATCTAACCATCTCATCCTCTGCTGCCTTTTTCTCCCCTTGCGCTCACTCTCTCCCAGCACCAGGGTCTTTTACAATGAGTTGGCTCTTTGCATCAGGTGGCCCAGCGCTCAGAACACACTCTTTATGGTCTTTCTTCCCCTCTGAGGGTTACTTGCCTATCGTCCTTAAGATGCTTCCTGGAATCACCTCCCAAACAATCCCTTTTAGTGTCATTTTTGGTAACTGAAAGTCTGGGTCTAGCTGCTCACAGCTCAAGAGCCATTGAAGGGACCAGGTTGGTGGAAAGGAAAGTTTGCTTTATTTTGCATGCTGATCCAGTGGGAGGGTGGATGCCTGTCCAAAGGCAGACTGCCCTCCACTGACAATCAGTGGGCACGGATTTTTATAGGCTGGGGGGGGGAGGCGGTCACATGCAGAAACAGCACTGTCAGCTCTGACAACCTTCTTGAAATTGGTCACATGGCGGTCTGACCTGCAACATCTTGACTGTTTTAAGTGCAGTGAATCTTCACTTCTAGGATTGACTGGTTTGTTCCTATTTCCTTGAAGCCAAGTCTTGGAATCGTGGCAGCTTATGTCCTGGCTTCCCTGGTGGCTCAGACCGTAAAGTGTCTGCCTGCAATGCGGGAGACCCAGGTTCGATCCCTGGGTTCGGGAGATCCCCTGGAGAAGGAAATGGCAACCCACTCCAGTACTCTTGCCTGGAAAATCCCATGGACTGAGGAGCCTGGTAGGCTACAGTCCATGGGGTCACAAAGAGTCGGACACGACCGAGCGAGTTCACTTCACTTTATGTCCTGGCTACAGTCCGGTCATCATGTGGTTAACTTCTTCCGCCAGGTGTGGGTTTCAGTATCAAGCACAGCTCACAGGATATGGCTCAGAATATTATCTGTAGCCCTTGAGGAGGAACGGAGGGTCTTTGTGCTTAATGACTAAACAATTACTGTCTTGTCTGACTGCTTTTAATTTGCTCTTGCATTTTTATCATTCCTCTGATTAAACGTATTCTTTAGCTAAAGATTTTTCCCAAAGACAAAAGACACATTGAGGACAGAGCTGGGGGCTGGGGTGGGGAGGGAGAGGGAAGGGCCAAAAGGTCTTGACTCCGGATCTGCATGGGGAGTGTACCCACCAGGAAGGCTACACCCAAACACAGGAGAACCGGAGCCCACTCCTACCCCCAGGCTTAGAACCCCGTTCTGGAGGATAGCCATCAAATGGTGCCCACAGCAGGGCAACCTGATATGGTGTGTTAGTGACTTCAGAAAACAAACCAGACTTACGAAACTGCAACTCCTTGCACCTGATGGTTTCATTGCACATCAAATGCTAATTTATGAACTCTGCTCATTTCCTGTGCTCCTAGGGCTGTGCTTCGGTTTGGGGGCGGGCGGCATTAGTCTCCCTGTTCACCAAAAATCCTGACACTGACGCTTCTTTTTCTTGAGCCTCAGTTTCTGTCTCCTGTCCTGTTTGGAAGAGGAGTAGAGACAGACTGGCCTTGACAGTAAAGAGTGAGGCTTTACCATTTAATAGCCCTGGGACTTCAACAAGTGGCCTCAGTTTCCTCATTCATAAAATGGGGCTGGAAGTAATAACAGCCGTCTTGGCTTTTTATGAACGAGAATGAAATGAAATAATGCAAGAAAAGTGCTTAGCACGTGAAAAGAGTTGAGAAATAAAGATGTTTATTGCCATAGTTAAGACTGTAGCCGCAGGCTAGCAGTCTCAAATATCTGTTTCCTGAATGAATGAAATCAACAGAGAAGCCCACAGTAGAGTCCGTGCCTCTTGCTGTTCCCCGAGGCCCTGGGCTCCCTCCTCTCCCACTCACTTGCAAGTACCTAAATGGGGGTGGTAGGTATCCTGTACTTGGAAGAACCCCGTACTTGGTTTACTGCTCAGCTGCCAATGTCTTGAAAGTCTTAATTTTCGAGCAAGGTGTTTTCATTTTGCAAATGATATGCCCGGTTCCAGCTATGGATGTCTCACAGGGTCCTCCCAAGTCATGCCCTGGGATAGAGCACTGAGTGCCTGGGAGAGGGGTCTACCTCGGGGCAGAAAACGGTGGGCAAAAAAGCGGGTCCCTAAACCTCTAACACAGCCTGGATACTAGACTGGAGTAGAGAGCTTCCACAAGCCTGAGATTATTGCTAATTTAGCCCTCCTGCTGGAGGGAAAACACTGGAGACAGATATGGGAAAGGGCCTTTCTGGCGAATCAGAGCCCTCCCACCTCCTTTCTCCTCTCCCCTCAGCTTTTCTCTCCTCTGTGTCCTTTTTCTCCCTAATCTTTGTCTCTTTCTTGCCTCAAGTTCCTCCTTTCCCTTTTTTCCTCCTCTTTTCTTGGCTCTTCTTTTCTTTCTCTTGAAGTTAATAAATATCCTGTCCTCTCCTTCCTGCCCTCTCTCCTGATACTGTCTCTCTTTGTCTCTCCGTCTCTGCTTCTCTCTCTGCCCTTCTCTCTGTGTTTCTCTTTCTGTGTCTGTCTCTTCTGTGTTTCTCTGTGTCTCTGTTTCCCTCGGTCTCTCTCTGTTTCTCCCTCTGTCCCCATTTCTCTCTTGATGTCTGCCTGTATCCCGCCCCCGCCCCCATCCACCACATCACCCCCGCACCAGCTCCCTCTCCCACAGACGGATTGTCAGGCAGTGCACATTTCTCCGGCTGCCTGGAAACCTGCCTCGCACATCCATCGCTGGATTTCTCCTGGGTCCACCTCCGTTAAAATATCTTTTGACCTTTGAGATTCCAACAGAAAGAGCATAGACAAAAACCTCAATCCTAAGCTTCCTGATTTTGAAAGACACGCAACTGGAGGGTCTGGGAGAGCCTGGAGGTACTGGCGGGTGGGTATTACCCCACACCCAGGCCCCCGCCTCTCTCCCTCCCACCCTCGCTGTAAATCTTGGCAGTGAGCTGAGTTGATCTCAGTTTTGTTCTCTGGAGTTTGTCAACATGTGCCACAGATGTTCCCAGAAGTTGCTACTAAATCTTGCTGAGCCATTTGCCACAAAACCTTCTTTTGTCACAATTTAGCTGTGAGTTTAAGGCAGTGACAAGGGTCGAGGAGAAGTGGGAGGAGAACTAGACTGCGAAAGGATCCTGGGGAGGTGTTAAGAACACAGCAGGAGAGCCAGACCTCCCTGGGTTCGAGGCTGGCCGAGCCCTAAGGTCTGGATGATCTTGGGCACAGTGACATCTAACAAGTGGTAAGCACCCACAGTCTGCCTGGACTTGTGATCAAGCCTCTCAGCAACCCTGTAAGTGGCAAACCAATATAGATAAGGAAGCTGAGGCTCAGAGAGGCTGGGTAACTTGCCCAGAATCACACAGCAGAGTGGTCACCCTTCAAACCTTCTGGTTTCTGACAGCTCTATGCCTGGAGATCTCTGGGGTATGGTGGCTCCTGGGACCTCCCTCCCAGTGCCCTGAACCACCACCACCCATAGTCCCCATGGGAATGTCTGTCCATCACAGACGGCCTTTGGAAACTGTGAAGCTGCTTCTAATGCTGCCTCCGCCCCCGCAACCCTGCCACCATCAAAATGGAGTCTGAGAAGTCTCTGAAAATTTGGGGCCCCAAGAGACCCTGGTCATTAGGGAAGATAGGTGAGTACAGGGCATTTTCTGCACGTGTTGGAGGAGACTGGATGGGTTCTCTGAGCATCCAGAACTGCAGCCAGCATCCTCCCAGCTCATGTCATCCAGTCACTGCTGCTGCTGCTGCTAAGTCGCTTCAGTCGTGTCCGACTCTGTGCGACCTCATAGACGGCAGCCCACCAGGCTCCGCTGTCCCTGGGATTCTCCCGACAAGAACACTGGAGTGGGTTGCCATTTCCTTCTCCACTCCCAGTCACTAGAGACGAGGAAAGAGGACGTGGCGAATTAAACAATTCTCCCCAGAAAATACCGCCCCACTCTTCAGACAGCTTTTCTCTAGGGAGGCTGAAATGGCCAGCAATCTGAGACATTTTAACTTTCCACAGGTAAAATTTGTTTCTATTTTTATTTTTGGCCGTGCTGGGTCTTCGTTCCTTTTGCACAGGCTTTCCTCTATTTGGGTCTGTGTTTCTGTGCACCGGCTTCTCATTGCGGTGGCTTCTCTTACTGCTGAGCACAGACTCCAGGCACGCGGGCTTCAGTAGCTGCAGCTCGCCGGCTCAGTAGTTGGGTCCCAGGGGTTTAACTAAAGCAGGGATTGAACCCTTGTCCCTCGCATTGGCCGGTGGATTCTTACCGAATCCGCCACAAGGGAAGTCCTTGTTTTCACATGTGCACATTTCTGAGCTCAGGGTAAACCTGACAGATGATGCCCTTTCGTAACTACTTGGCAGTACTTTCTTTGCATAAAAGAACAGAAAAGTACTACAATTAAAGGCCTTCTACTCCATTAACTGGGTAGTTCCAAGGCTGGCTCTCATTGACTCAAGCAGATCACGTGCCTCTAGCTGGCCAATCACTGAGACTTTTGTTAGGCCTTAGTCGAGTGTGTCTCATTGGCCCAAGAAGATCACATGCCTCTGGCTGGCCAATCACTGTGGCTCTTGTTGTTAGGCCTTAACAGCTGCTTCTTTGGTGTTAAGAGTTGGGGGTCTGCATCCTTAAGCAGGAGGACCAGCAAAGGAATGGTGGTTTCCGAGAAGAAAGGCTAAGGGTTGTGGTCGGAAGAGAGGGCCATGGATTCCAGGCACAAAGAGACAACTGCTGGTTTGTTCTGAGATTCAGTAAGAATATGTCTGTGGAACAATGGAAGCCTAGTAAGTACTCAGTACTCTCATCTGCTATTATTATTTAAAATGTTGAGATGTTTCACCTGACCCTATCAGGCTTTTAGGCAAAATTCCTAGTTTACAGAAAATTCCCAGGGTGGACGAACGGGTTGAAAGACGATAAGAAACTACTGGGGCAAATCCAAATTGTTGAAGCTAAGCGGAGGGAACACAGGTGTTCTGGGTTGTGTTTTTGTTTTTTTTTTAACTTGTCTGTGTGTTTGGGAAAGAGCACATGGAAAACTTACTGAGTTACTTCACACCCTCTAAGATAGAGATAATTTTAAACAGAAGATAGTAAGTGTTGGCGAGATTGTGGAGAAGTTGGAACTCGGGTATAACCGTGTGGAAATAGTTGGGCAGTTCCTCCAGAAGGTAAACACTGAATTACCAGAAGACAAGGCAATTTGGTTCTAGGTGATATAGACCCAAATGAACTGAAACCAGGGACCCAAACCAATACTTGTATGTGGATGTTCATCCAGCACTATTTATAATAGCTTAAAAAGTGGAATGTCTGTTAGTAGACAGATATCTAATAGTAGACAAATGGATAAACAAAATTGGTGCATCCATACAATACTGTTCACCTTAAAAAGGAAGTAACTACCTACACAAATACAAATTTGTGTATTCCTGGCTACCTACAAAAGCTGTGAGTGGAAGAGAAGCAAAAGGCAAAGGAGAAAAGGAAAGATATACCCATTTGAATGCAGAGTTCCAAAGAATAGCAAGGAGAGATAAGAAAGACTTCCTCAACGATCAATACAAAGAAATAGAAGAAAACAATACAATGGGAAAGACTAGAGATCTCTTCAAGAAAATTAGAGCTACCAGGGAACATTTCATGCACAGATGGGCTCGATAAAGGACAGAAATGGTATGGACCTAACAGAAGCAGCAGATATTAGAAGAGGTGGCAAGAATACACAGAAGAACTGTACAAAAAAGATCTTCACTAGCCAGATAATCACAATGGTGTGATCACTCACCTAGAGCCAGACATCCTGGAATGTGAGGTCAAGCAGGCCTTAGGAAGCATCACTACAAACAGAGCTAGTGGAGGTGATGGAATTCTGGTTGAGCTATTTCAAGTACTAAAAGATGATGCTGTGAAAGTGCTGCACTCAATATGCCAGCAAATTTGGAAAACTCAGTAGTGGCCACAGGACTGGTAAAGGTCATTATTCATTCCAATCCCAAAGAAAGGCAATGCCAAAGAGTGTTCATACTACCACAAAATTGCACTCATCTCACGTGCTAGTAAAGTAATGCTCAAAATTCTCCAAGCCAGGCCTCAACAGTATATGAACTGTGAACTTCCAGATGTTCAGCTGAATCATCTAAAAAGCAAGAGAGTTCCAGAAAAACATCTACTTTTGCTTTATTGACTATACCAATGCCTTTGACTGTGTAGATCACAATAAACTGTGCAAAATTCTTCAAGAGATGGGAATACCAGGCCACCTGACCTGCCTCTTGAGAAATTTGTATACAGGTCAGGAAGCAACAGTTAGAACTGGACATGGAACAATAGACTGGTTCCAAATAGGGAAAGGAGTACATCAAGGCTGTATATTGTCACCCTGCTTATTTAACTTATATGCAGAGTACATCGTGAGAAATGCTAGGCTGGATGAAGCACAAGCTGGAATTAAGATTGCCGAGAGAAAATCAGTAACCTCAGATATGCAGATGATACCACCCTTATGGCAGAAAGCAAAGAACTAAAGAGCCTCTTGATGAAAGTGAAAGAGGAGAGTGAAAAAGTTGGCTTAAAACTCAACATTCAGAAAACTAAGATCATGGCATCTGGTCCCATCAACTTCATGGCAAATAGATGGGGAAACAGTGGCAAACTTTATTTGGGGGGGCTTCAAAATCACTGCAGATGGTGACTGCAGCCATGAAATTAAAAGGCGCTAGCTCCTTGGAAGAAAAGTTATGAACAACCTAGACAACATATTAAAAAGCAGAGACATTACTTTGCCAACAAACGTCCATCTAGTCAAAGCTATGATTTTTCCAGTAGTCATGTATGGATGTGAGAGTTGGACTATAAAGAAAGCTGAGCACTGAAGAATTAACACTTTTGAACTGTAGTACTGGAGAAGACTCTTGAGAGTCCCTTGGACTGCAAGCAGATCCATCCAGTCCATCCTAAAGGAGATCAGTCCTGAATATTCGTTGGAAGGACTGATGCTGCAACTGAAACTCCCAACACTTTGGCCACCTCATGCGAAGAGCTGACTCATTGGAAAAGACCCTGATGCTGGGAAAGATTGAAGGCAGGAGAAGAAGGGGATGACAGAGGATGAGATGGTTGGATGGCATCACTGACTCGATGGACATGAGTTTGGATAAACTCTAGGAGTTGGTGATGGACAGGGAGGCCCGGCATGCTGCAGTCTATGGGGTCACAAAGAGTCAGACACACTGAGCGACTGAACTGATTCTGTTCCATTGATCCATGTTTCTTTTTGTGCCAATACCACACTGTTCTGACTGTTATAGCTTTATGGTATTGTCTGAAGTCTGGGACGTTTATGCCTCCTGCTATTTTATTTTTCCTCATGATTGCTTTGGCAGTTCTGGGTATTTTATTGTTCTATATGAGTTTTAGAATTATTTGTTCTAGTTCTATGATAAATGCCATGGGTATTTTGATCGGTATTACATTAAGTCTGTAGATTGCTTGGGTAGTATGGTGATTTGAATAATATTCTTCCAAACCAAGAGTATGGGATATCTTTCCATTTCTTTGAATCATCTTTAATTTCCTTTATGGTAGTTCTCATTTAAGTCTTTCACTTCCTTGGTAAGGTTTATTCCTAAGTATTTTATTTTTTGATGCAATAAAAACCATGAATACTTAAAACAACTAATCCAACTTGAAATTTCCTAGCAAGACAGGCTAGGCTTCCTGGGAATGGATTCCACAAGGAAGGAAATGCCAGCCAATGGGCGAGTCACATCCCCTGCCAGAGCACGTCTCCTCTTGCTAGCACTGCGATCACACGTTTCACATTCCCCACATCTGCTCCGCTAGTGGCTTTGAAGTGGGAGTACCGAAGACAGTCAGAACGACTTGCTGATGGAGAGAGAAACGGAATCCAGGCCTGGAATGCCGGGGAGTGGGGATGGGGGATGACTTTGTCATCATCATTCTGTTTCTCTTTCTTTAGAAGGTCAGGTTGGCTGTGTCAAGGAAAGCCCTAGAAGGTGGTAATTCTGCCTTTGACTTCAGCCAGTAGACTTGACACACACTCCCTATGGTAGCTGTTTGTGCTGAACCTGTCACTGCCTCTTCAAAACATTGCTGGTTGCCATGGGAACAGAACAGCACTTACTGAAAGAGCTGCTTGAAATTTCAAGATGTCTAAAACTGTCCCTGTAATGTGTTTTTCTAAGACCTGATTTGAAAGAGAAACAATAGCACAACTTGGCAAAGAAGACAGTGGAAGGTGAAGGATAAGAAGAATGGCTTGACACCGTTTGTGGATCCCAGCATGCTGTCTTGATTCTGCCCTTTAAAAGTCAGTCCCAAGGAGATACTTGCTGAAGCAGATTCCTGATCCACGGGCTCCTGACTTCAGACGTGGCTTTGTTATGGACCGCAAGCCTATTTGCTGTTCTCGGAGTTTAAATCTCCACAGGGCAATGCAGCAGCATAACTGGGAATACACTTGCTAAATGAGCCTCTTGCATGCCTGTCTACTCCTACTCTCTGAGCTAAAAAAGAGCTCAGCAACTGGGATGATTATATATCTATTTTTTAAATCCACTCTGTAAGGCGGTAACGTGAAATGAAAGATAATGCTTTTCTTTAACCGTTGTCAGGTTGGCATACCAGAAGATGAGATTTTTCTTTTCATCTCCTTTAATTAATTTTTCAAAAATAGATTCAAAAAAGAATTAGACAAATGAGAGTTTTTGAAATTTGTCTTACGATATAAAAACGTGTCAACTGCATCCTCCTGTTCTGGCCTTTGGGTTTTGTTTGGGTCGTTCAAAACCAGTGGCCTTGTTCCCTTGGTTTTTCCCATGATTCAAATCATGGAAAAACCTCTGCCTTCTCCATTTCACACGTTGAAATTGCCACCTTTCCTTCCAGTTACCCGAAATAGAAACCTTGGAATCAACTTTAATTCCTTCTTCTCTGTCAACCTCCATGTATTAGTCGGCTGAGGCTTTCATAACAAAGTACCATAGGCTGGGTGGTTTAAACAACAGAAACTTATTTTCCCATTGGTTCTGGAGTCTGGAAGTCCTAGATCGGAGTGCCAGCATGGTTGCATTCTGGTGAGAGTTACCCTCCTGACTTATGGATAGGCACCTCCGTGCTCTGTTCTCACAGGCAGAGAGAGAGGAGGAGGGCTAGCTCTCTGGTGTCTCTTCTTATAAGAGCACTAATCCCATCATGAGGGGCCTGCCGTCATGACTTGCCTACCCAAGACCCCCATCTCCAAATACCATTGTGTTGGGGTTAAGACTTCAACATATGAATTGAGGGGGCACGATGCAGTCCATAAGATCCCCATTTCCATCAGCCATCAAATCTTGTTCATTTTGCCTCCCAAATATCTACCAGGTTCGTTTTCTCCTCTCCATCACCGCTGCCACCATTCTAGTTGAGATGCTTATCATCCCTTACTAAGATGATCGCAGTTGCCTCCTAGCTAATCTCTCTGCCCCCTAGAGTTGCCCTCTTGAAATCTGCCTTCCATGTGGTAGCTTTGTTTTTAAGAGACCGGGCATTATGGTCTGGAAGCCAGATATCGTGAGAAGGCATAAGTATAAATGAGAATTCAAGAGGTGGATGGTACCGCTCAGAACTGGTGCTCTGCTTCCTGGAAAGCCCAGCCGTCATCACCTATTTCCACAGCCCCCATTGCTGACCTCCTTGCCCCCTCCACCTCTGCCCCCCAGCACCTCCCGAGTGAGGCCAGAATCAGGCACACCGCCCACTGCACTTGCCGTGTAGGAGCCACAGCAGCTCTGGCACCCAGGTCCGCGGGCACACCAGCCTCATGGAAACTGCACCTCCCATCACGTCTAGGCTTGGATGAAGCTCTGTGTAGCAGGACCTGGGATCTGATCTCCCCAGCAGCTTCTCAAGAGGCCTCAATAGGGACTCAAAGCCCCAAGGGATAAACTTTGACCAGTGAGCGTGCAGAGCCAGGAGACAATTCCCATCGCTTCCTCTCTCCAGCGAACTGGCTGAGGCCCAGGGTTTCTCTGCTGCCTGTTCCCAGCTGTCCCAGGTTGCAGAGCACCTGGCTGGGCTTCCCTCAGCCCCTTGTGTTTGCTTCATCTCCTTCCTGGGCTCCTGGGCTGCTCTCTCACGTTCACCTGACTGCCCCCAGACCACTCCCTCCATATCCACTTCTCTCCCTTCCCACCATCCTGGCCCCGCAAGCAAGGTCAAAGTCAGGTACCTCTTTTCTCTGCTTGCACAGAAATCTGAATTATTGAAGCAATTAGCTTTACTGACTGCTCCCTCATCGCTTTCCTCTACTAGACTGTGACCTCTGCTGAGAGCAGGGGCCATGCCTTTTTCATCTTTGTAATCCCCAGCCCCTACCGCCGTGTCCAGAGCCCTCAACAGTGAGGACTGACTAAACTGATGCACCCTCTGATGGTCACGCTGTGAGGCCTGGTGTAGTGAACAGGGTTTCTACAGACACGACGATGAAGGAGGGCAGCCCTGGACATAGAAACGACCTGTGAAAATACCTAGATGCCGGAGGAGAGGGGATGATGTGGCCAGGTTGGTTGGGGTTCCTTTGGAAGGACTTGACAACCAAGCCAATGAATCTGCGTATCTTTTCCATGGCTAAACTGTGAGGCTTTGAAACCAGGGATTTTTTGAAAGTGAAAAAGTCGCTCAGTCATGTTCAGCTCTTGGCAATTGCATGGACTGTATAGTCCATGGAATTCTCCAGGCCAGAATACTGGAGTGAGTAGTCTTTCCCTTCTCCAGGGAGTCTTCCCAACCCAGGGATCAAATCCAGGACTCCCACATTGCAGGTGGATTCTTTACCAGCTGAGCCACCAAGGAAGCCTAAGAATAACTGGAGTGGGTAGCCTGTCCCTTCTCCAGTGGATTCTCCCAACCCAGGGATTGCACCGGGGTCTCCTGCATTGCAGGTGGATTCTTTCAGTTCAGTCAGTTCAGTTCAGTCACGCAGTCATGTCCGACTCTTTGCGACCCCATGAATCGCAGTACGCCAGGCCTCCCTGTCCATCACCAACTCCCGGAGTTCACTCAGACTCACGTCCATTGAGTCCATGATGCCATCCAGCCATCTCATCCTCGGTCGTCCCTTTCTCCTCCTGCCCTCAATCCCTCCCAGCATCAGGGTCTTTTCCAATGAGTCGACTCTTCGCATAAGGTGCCCAAAGTACTGGAGCTTCAGTTTTAGCATCATTCCTTCCAAAGAAATCCCAGGGTTGATCTCCTTCAGAATGGACTGGTTGGATCTCCTTGCAGTCCAAGGGACTCTCAAGAGTCTTCTCCAACACCACAGTTCAAAAGCATCAATTCTTCTGCGCTCAGCCTTCTTCACAGTCCAACTCTCACATCCATACATGACCACAGGAAAAACCATAGCCTTGACTAGACGGACCTTAGTCGGCAAAGTAATGTCTCTGCTTTTGAATATACTATCTAGGTTGGTCATAACTTTTCTTCCAAGGAGTAAGCGCCTTTTAATTTCATGGCTGCAGTCACCATCTGCAGTGATTTTGGAGCCCAAAAAAACAAAGTCTGACACTGTTTCTACTGTTTCCCCATCTATTTCCCATGAAGTGATGGGGCCAGATGCCATGATCTTCGTTTTCTGAATGTTGAGCTTTAAGCCAACTTTTCCACTCTCCTCTTTCACTTTCAACAAGAGGCTTTTTAGCTCCTCCTCACTTTCTGCCATAAGGGTGGTGTCATCTGCATATCTGAGATTATTGATATTTCTCCCAGCAATCTTGATTCCAGCTTGTGTTTCTTCCAGTCCAGCATTTCTCATGATGTACTCTGCATATAAGTTAAATAAGCAGGGTGACAATATACAGCCTTGACGTACTCCTTTTCCTATTTGGAACCAGTCTGTTGTTCCATGTCCAGTTCTAACTGTTGCTTCCTGACCTGCATACAGATTTCTCAAGAGGCAGGTCAGGTGGTCTGGTATTCCCATCTCTTTCAGAATTTTCCACAGTTTACTGTGATCCACACAGTCAAAGGCTTTGGCATAGTCAATAAAGCAGAAATAGATGTTTTTCTGGAACTCTCTTGCTTTTTCCATGATCCAGCGGATGTTGGCAATTTGATCTCTGGTTCCTCTGCCTTTTCTAAAACCAGCTTGAACATCAGGGAGTTCACGGTTCACATATTGCTGAAGTCTGGCTTGGAGAATTTTGAGCATTACTTTACTAGCATGTGAGATGAGTGCAATTGTGCGGTAGTTGGAGCATTCTTTGGCATTGCCTTTCTTTGGAATTGGGATGAAAACTGACCTTTTCCAGTCCTGTGGCCACTGCTGAGTTTTCCAGATTTGCTGGCAAATTGAGTGCAGCACTTTCACAGCATCATCTTTCAGGATTTGAAACAGCTCAACGGGAATTCCATCACCTCCACTAGCTTTGTTCGTAGTGATGCTTTCTAAGGCCCACTTGACTTCACATTCCAAGATGTCTGGCTCTAGATTAGTCAACACATCATCATGATTATCTGGGTCATGAAGATCTTTTTTGTACAGTTCTTCCGTGTATTCTTGCCACCTCTTCTTAATATCTTCTGCTTCTGTTAGGTCCAGACCATTTCTGTTCCTTATCGAGCCCATCCTTGCATGAAATGTTCTCTTGGTATCTCTAATTTTCTTGAAGAGATCTCTAGTCTTTCCCATTCTGTTCTTTTCCTCTATTTCTTTACATTGATTGCTGAAGAAGGCTTTCTTATCTCTTCTTGCTATTCTTTGGAACTCTGCATTCAGCTGAGTTATCAGGGAAGCTAAGTAGTTGCTTTAGAAAGCTGAAATTGTCAGTGATATACAGGGTGACTGGATGAGGGGGGATACTGACTGGGGAATGGTGAAGCTGGGAATTGCCACGGTAACCAGGAGAATGGGAAAGAGGGATGCTGGTGGGAGAGACACTGGGGGCCGTGTCCACTGGCTGCAGGAAGCACTTGCAAGTGGAAAGAAATCAGAGTTGGCTTCTAATATTCCAAACAAGGGTGCTGGGGGGTACGGTGGGGGCCAGCGATGGAGACAGGAAAGACAGGAGGGGTCTTTGGTTTGGGGTTGGGAGGAATAACTGAAAGAGTGTCGGAAGCATGTTCATGAAAGATCAGACTGTTTGCTGCAACACACACACACACATGCATGTGTGTATACATACATATGTACATAAACACATCACCCCCACCAGCAACAGCTGACCGCCAGGCATGGTGGCCCTTTCATTATTTTCACCATTGCTTTTATTGTGAGCAACGGGCACAGAAGTAAAATAACATTTCCACAAATGCAGAGGGCCAGAGCCATCTGTCCTGCCAATTTTTGCTGTCAGTGGAAGGTGAGTCAGCAGAGGTGAAGGTATCAGCGCCTGTGTGTTCTGCCTGCAAAGTTCCAGCTCTCCGAGTCCACCGAAAGATTCACACTGTGGGCATATTTTTCTTCAGGCTAAATGATTAAATTCCTTTAGGGACAGATCACGTTATCAGGGCAGGAAAGAAAGCCAAAGAGTAGGGAAGAAACAGTGAAAGTTACATAACAATTGGAAAATTCCTCTTCTACCAAGTCGCCGGTCCTCTGGAAAGGAAGGCGCTCAGAGGCTGCACAGCTAAGAAGCTGCTCCTGTTATCTGTCTCATCATCATTTTCATGTCCCAGGCACTTGGGCACTGCCTGGCCGTGGCTGCTAATCGGCCAGTGAGGGAAGAGCATTCACGGAGCATCCTCTCAGACAGCTGGCACTCAGGGAAAGACGGAAAGTAAAAGTGGCAGTCCCTGTCCTCCAAGGGTGCTGACTACCATGGGCAGATCAGACACAGAAATTCACTGAGAAATGAGATCCCAGAGCCATGAAGTGCTGAACAGCAGACAGCTAATGGTGAAAATAACTAATTTTCATAGTGTGCAGGCAAGTAGAATTCATAGGAAGGAGTGTTTGGGGATCCTAGGAGCATCATCTGGGAATGGAGCCATCTGGAGAAAGCTCTCGCTGCTGCTGCTTCAGGTTACTCTTGGGTGGGCTTCCCCAAGGTGACGGATCAAGATTTGTATACAGAAGAGCTGTTAAGGTGAGTGCCTGGATATCACAAAATGATTCTGAGATGAGTGCAGGGAAGATCGTTCCAGGAGGGAGAGTGATGGGGGGAAATCCAGCAGCTTCTAAGGCAAGTCCAGGCTTTCTCAGTGGGGCCCTCAAAACATCTGAGGTCCTCAGAACAATCTGCAGAGCTGGTGAATGCAGACCCTCAGACTCTGAGCTGGTCAGGCACAGGGCCAAACAATCCCCATTTGAACCCAGCCCCAGTGATCCTGAGACATCCTAAGTTTGAGAACCAGGGCAAATCTATCTCCAGGGTCCTCCCATCCTCACCCATCCCCTTGATGGCTCTCATGTATCAGTTACATATGTATTCACGGGTAGGTACCGACTCTGCAGGGTGCCAAGCTCTGTTCTAGGAGCGGGAGATGCAGGAGAGGACAAGAGAGACTAAGTGTCCCTGCCCTTCTGGAGCTTGTATACTAGTGGAGGAGCCAAACCAATAAATATACAATAAATATGCAGTATGCTGGTAAGCACTGGGGGGAAGCCAGGCAGGACATCAACTCAAGGGCTGCTGTATGTCCCAGGCCAAGGAGGTCCGCTTTCGTCAGTGGCACTTGAGCAAAAACCCCATCTTCCTAACTGCCCTGAGGCTGCTGGCTGGTTTGCCCATTCCCCAAGTTGTTCTTCATCCTCCCAAGTTCATTCATTGAGCAGTATTGAAGGCTTCCTTCTTGTGTGCCAGGTAGATCTCTCCAGCACCCGCTGGCCGGCCTCATCAGGGCTGTTCCTTGCGATTCTCAGCAGGTCCCATGGTGTTTCACAGCCCTTTCTGATCCCCCAAGTCTCTTCCACGTCCCCCCTCCCCTCTGGACTTCCAATCTGTCGCTCTGAATTTCCAAATTCTCAAATCAACATGGCGCTCCAAACATTGCCCTCTATAGGACACAGCCCTTAGAAGGCTTGGCAAGGGCTTCATGCTGGCGGAAGCTCTGAGTAGCGGAGTCTGTGAAGGGCGGAGAACTGCGTGATCACAGCAACTCCTCTGTGGTTAAGCAAGATCCTGAGGGCAGCAGCCCGGATAAAAAGGGTTGAAATGTGGGAATAAGAAGGCTGGGGGCAGGAGGATGCTGATACTTTGAATCTGCTCTAAACCTGACCGTATAAGGGATTCATGTCAGCCCACTGAGTCCTTACAGCCATACCATGAGGTTGGTAGTTAGCCTGTTTTGACAGGTGGGCATCTGAGGCTCAGCTGTCTAAGGCCACACAGCCAGTGGTGGATGGAGTTGGGCGTTCAAACCTGGATCTGAGTCTAAAGCTCCTTGCTTTTCCCCAAGTGCAGTGTGAATTCGTAAGTTCAGTTCAGTTCAGTCGGCAGTCATGTCCGAGTCTTTGCGACCCCATGAATCTCAGCACGCCAGGCCTCCCTGTCCATCACCAACTCCCGGAGTTCACTCAGACTCACGTCCATTGAGTCCATGATGCCATCCAGACATCTCATCCTCGGTCGTCCCCTTCTCCTCCTGCCCCCAATCCCTCCCAGCATCAGGGTCTTTTCCAATGAGCCAACTCTTCTCATGAGGTGGCCAAAGTACTGGAGCTTCAGTTTTAGCATCATTCCTTCCAAAGAAATCCCAGGGTTGATCTCCTTCAGGATGGACTGGTTGGATCTCCTTGCAGTCCAAGGGACTCTCAAGAGTCTTCTCCAACACCACAGTTCAAAAGCATCAATTCTTTGAAGCTCAGCCTTCTTCACAGTCCAACTCTCACATCCATACATGACCACAGGAAAAACCATAGCCTTGACTAGATGGACCTTAGTCGGCAAAGTAATGTCTCTGCTTTTGAATATGCTATCTAGGTTGGTCATAACTTTTCTTCCAAGGAGTAAGTTCCTTTTAATTTCATGGCTGCAGTCACCATCTGCAGTGATTTTGGAGCCCAAAAAAACAAAGTCTGACACTGTTTCTACTGTTTCCCCATCTATTTCCCATGAAGTGATGGGGCCAGATGCCATGATCTT
>SJXQ01001847.1:265225-282392 GCA_006408695.1 Aepyceros melampus | reverse complement strand
CTGCAGAACGGCTTCGTGTACTGCCAGTCGGCCGAGTGCGTGCGCTGCAGCCACAGCGAGGGCCTCAACCAGAAGCTCTACCACAACCTGCAGGAGTACGCCAAGCGCTACTCGTGGTCCGGCATGGGCCGCATCCACAAGGGCATCCGCGAGCAGGGCCGCTACCTCAGCAGCCGGCCGTCCATCCAGAAGCCCGAGGTCTTCTTCCTGCCCGACCTGCCCACCGCGCCCTACTTCTCGCGGGAGGCGCAGAAGCACGACGTGGAGCTGCTGGAGCGCAACTTCCAGACCATTCTGTGCGAGTTCGAGAGCCTGTACAAAGCCTTCTCGAACTGCAGCCTCCCGCAGGGCTGGAAGATGAACAGCACCCCCAGCGGCGAGTGGGTCACCTTTTACTTGGTCAACCAGGGGGTCTGCGTCCCCCGGAACTGCAGGAAGTGCCCACGGACGTACCGCTTGCTGGGAAGCCTTCGGACCTGTATTGGCAACAATGTTTTTGGGAACGCGTGCCTCTCCGTGCTGAGCCCCGGCACTGTCATCACGGAGCACTACGGCCCCACCAACATCCGCGTCCGGTGCCATTTAGGTAGGTGGCGGGGGCGGGGCCTCCAGTCCTGAGTCCCGCCCCACGAAAGCTACGCGCTTCATGGCACTCTGATCAAAAACCGACGGGTCAGGTGTACACAGTGTTGGCAGCAGAGATTGATCAAAAAAGAAAGGCGTGGTCAGTATCCACCTACTCTGTGACAGGTGCTCCATTCAGAGGCCCTGTCTGCCCTGTCCGGGCGCGAGCCGCCAGCCGCATGTGACTGTCGAGGGCCTGAAACGTGGCCGGTGCAACTAAGGAGCTCGATTTTTACTTTAATCCAGAAGTTAAAATCTGGTGGTGGCTGCTGTATGGAACAGAGTAGCTCTAGAGCCAGAGGCTATTGAAGTGGTTCTGGAGATTTGTCACGACGTCCAGGAGGCTGGAAGATAACTGGAGTGCCTTCCTAATCACAAGGACGAGGTGATGCTTGGTGTACATTGCTTTTGTTCAGCCTCTAAGGAGGTTGGTAGGCGTAGTGTGTGTAGCAGTGGTTTTGAGAACAGGGTCTGCAGTCAGGTTGCCTCTGTTTGCGTCCTGGCTGCGCCACGAGCTGGCTGGGTTCCTTTGGGCAAGTCAGTCCACCTCTCTGGGCCTCAAGTTTCCCCATTTGGAAAGTGGGGGTAAAAAAGACCATTTCTTACAGAGCTGTGTTGGTAGTGTGAGTTGTGAAGCCTTTGTTCAAGCAGAGCCTGCTAGAGAGTGTTCTTGTTTAGTTGCTAAGTCGTGTCCAACTCTTTGCAACCCCATGGACTATAGCCCACCAGGCTCCTTTGTCCGTGGGATTTCCTAGGCAAGAACACTGGAGTGGGAGTGTTCTTGAGAGTGAGTACTCGATAAAAGCAGGCTCAAATGCTACTCGGTGAAGAGGGATATTAGTTCTGTGAGTCGAGATAACGTGTTGGTTACCAGGGCAACGGTGCCACAGGTTAGTATCCCACACCAGAAGAGCCTGGGTGAGGCCCAGCTTAGCGGTGTGACCGCCCCAGCTGTGGCGCGGAGGGGGGCCGAGCACGTGGAGGAGCCCAGGATGGGCTTGAGCAGGGGTATCAGAACTGGGCTCCACAGGGGACCTCGGGGCTGCCAGGGGGCCCTGAGCCCCTCTGCTCCTCCTGTGCTCTGTCTGTGAGGATTGGACAGAGGGCTTGACTGCTTCAAAGAAAAAGAAAACTAGATTGAGGCAGTTGACACTGTTTTGAATATTTCAAGAGTAAAAGCAGGACACGATCAGGGCCCTGGAGGGAGTGGCCTGGCTTCATGGCCAGCTGTGAGACTTTGCGCAGTAACTGTATCTCTCTGAGTTTCAGTCTCCACATCTGTAAGATGAGCAGATAGTACTCACTCACCGGAATGTTGAGAGGTTTCAACAGAGTAACATCTTCCATGGGCATTTGACACAGCGCCTGGCGCATAACAACATTCGATAAATGGCAGCTAGGACCTTAATGATCAAACGGTTGTTGGGCAGTGTGAAAAACTAATCCATAGAACGTGGTCCCGCCCCCAGGAGACAGCAGAAACTGTGCAGACTCCGGAAGCACACACACCTGGACTCAGATCCTGGCCTAGCCCGTTTGCCAGGCGGCCTTGGGTAGGCTCTGAAGCTGCGCCTCCGTTTTCTCCTCTCTGCAGTGGGGGTAGTACCCACCTGGAGGGCTGATTGGATGATTAGAAGTATGTCCTATGTGTTAAGTGCTTGGCAGGTGGAGGGCAGTCAGGTAAAGGGGGCTCTGGTTAATCAGAGACACGAGATGATCGTCTTAAGTGATGGTTGTGGTCAGTAAAGTCTCTGTGCGATGTGCCAGGATGTACTCTGAGCTCAGGGGACCCGGGCGCTGCAGGTGGGCTGCTCTGGGGAGGAGGGTCTGACCCTGCAGGACCCCAGGATCACTCGGGCGGAGCGAGGGAAGAGCCGTCCCCTGGAGCAGGGAAGTCCACTGGTGGGCTGAGCTGGCCCAGTCGGTGGGAGCACACCACTAGGCTCACCCCCACCCCCGTCAGGCTGAGGAGTTGAGGTTGTGAGCACAGGGAGCAATGCTGCTCTTCTGAAAGGTTCACCTTGTCTTTTGAAAGCTTCAGAGCGATGCGTAGGGAAGGGCATCTGAGGCAGAATTCCAGGCAGCGTGAGTAGGAAGGGCTGGTGGCAAGAGCAGCCAGGATCCGCCCCCTGGGTATTAATGCCTGTGTGTATCGGTGCCGTGTACATGCGCGTGTTTGTAATACGTGTCTGCACGGGCCTCTTTATGACCTGTCATTCCCCTCCCCGAGTGCCGCCTGCCACCAGAGAAACTGGGTCACCCGTGTCACCCTGGACAGCAGGCGGTGCTGGAACGCGGCCCACCGGCGTGGGCAGTGCCGTGGCCAGGGCGAGTGCCAGGGCTGGGTTTGCCATCTCCTTCTCTTCTCTGTCCTGCCTACATGATCCACCCAGAAAGGAAATGGTGTGTGAGACTCATGTGACCTTGTGTGTTAACTGGAGGTCTGGAGCACGAGGTCAGAGGCAGGGAGGGCCTGGTATGTGCTGGTGGCCACACCCCCACCAGTTAACCTGGCCATTGTGGGGAGGCCCCTGTGGTTCTGGGACTGTGCCCTGGAAATGCACGTGCACCCCTGCCTCCTTTTCTGCCTTCTGTCCTCATGGGGCCTGGGGGTGTCGTTTCTCTGTGTGACTATAGCCCCAGCGCCTCCAGTTGGCACAAGTTTGCCGAGCCTGCTCCAAGCTTCCACTAGACGTGGCATCACTTAACCCCTCTCCACGCTGCCCAGCCATCATGCCGCAGGGTGCAGGGGCCACAGTGTCCCCAGCCACTACCACAGACCTCCAGGGAACCGCCTCTGGAACTAACCAGGCAGATGTTAGCCAGGAGGCAGGTGCCCGGCCCGCACACGCGCATGTGCACATTCTCGTCGGGAAGCCCAGTCAGGCTCTCGTCCCTTTGTGAGTATTGCTGGTGTTCTTGGCCGTCTGGATGGTGATGCAAGTGGGTCAGCTCATGTCTGCCTTGCCCGCCCTGCAGGCCAGCTGCCAGCCTCCTGAGGCAGGGCCTCACTGGACAGAGCCCTTTCTCCTCCCGTCTCTTGTCTCCGTTCGTGGGTGGTGGAGACAAAGCAGCAAGCCCTAAGCCAGAGAGGCCGGGGACGCAGGACTGCCGTGGCAGCGTGGGGGCCTGTCTATCCCCAGGAGCCACCCAGATGCTCTGTCTGTGGGGGTGCTGACTGTTCCTGCCAGCCAGGCTGGCTCTGGCAGTCGGTGGGGATGGTGGGCCACAGGGAGGCTGGGGTACAGGGGAGGTGGAGGAGAGGGAACTGGGGCTGGGAAGCTCAAGCCAGGCTGTCTTTCTGTTGTACTGTGGGGACTGGGAGTGAGTCACTACCCAGAGGGAGGGGAGCTTGTTTCCAAAACCCTGGGGTGGACTGTCCCTGAGGAGAACCACCCATTCCTGAAGGCCTTCTATACCCGAACCAAGCAGTGAGGGGACACACGGAAGGATGTGGCCCACGGGCTCTCCATCAGGGCCAGTGAGTGGCAGGCTGAACACCTTGACGACCTTGACCTCCCCCAGCAGTTGTCACGGTAGTGGGAGAGGGTGGTTCCAGAGGCAGAATGGACTGTCAGCTGAGCCAGTGAATGTACTATTGAGAGCTGAAACTGACCGTCTGCGGGGAAATTGACCACCACTTAGCATCACTGCTACTGATGTGTCAGCTCACACTTCCATCATACTGTCTAGTGTTAGACCAGCCTGCTCCATGGAGCCAGACAGACTGGGATTCGAATTTCAGTTCCCGCAGGACTGAATAGCCCTCCCAGCTGATCACTGAACTTCTCTAAGGCTCAGTTACTGCATCTGGAAAGCATGTGAAGTGATGTCTGTAAAGTGTGTGTTTAATGCAAACCCCTGCTCGCAGTAAGTCTTTGGTGGTTGGTAGCAAGGACAATGGTCACACAGCCTGGAAGGCAAGTATGCCCACGGCCCCTCTTTACAGACAAAGAGCTACAGCTCAGAGAGGTGGAGGGATTTGCTTAAAGTCACCCAGCACGTAAAGGTGGTTGTCTGACCCCTGTCTTGCCCTCTCCTCCTCAAGGCCTCTGTTTCCATTCTGCCTCCATCCATGCTTCCTGGAGCCATCCACTGGTGGTTAGGGGGTACATGAAATCCTCGGGATGTTCGGAAGCTGTTTCCTGTGTGTCAGGGGGATGTTAAATCAGAGCGGTGGGTGCCAACTGGCCCAGGGTTGTGGTTGTCAGGCTGGGACGCAGGAGACAGAACCCCACCATGCCAGCGCCTCTTGCAGGGCCCGCCACCTCCCAAGTCGGGCCCATTCACCCTCTTCCAAATCAGTTAAGTGGCTACAGGTGCCTAGGCAACCAGAGTGCCAGGGGCCCGGCGCCCTTCAGACACTCGGGTTGGAAATGGGGGCGTGAATGTGCACGCAGAGCAGTGTTTCAACCAGACCCCATGTCCGGGGTTATATACCCGAGCCCCCCGCCCCATGCTTGTGTTGAACACAGCGGCTCCCTCTTGAGGGTGTTAGTCTGTTAGCTCTCAAAGCTCGACGTTTCTTTAGGGGTGTCTCCGGCTTCCCAGAGTGAGGCTTGGGAAACTTGGCCTGTCAACATGCCATGCTCAGGCCTTGCGATGGACCCTAAGCAGGAGGCACCCTGAGGGTCTTAGCATCTTTACTCTCAGCTGGAGCAGCCCTTGCCTCTCACGCAGGTGGAGGTCTGATCCCACCTGCCTCGACCTCCAAGGGTCCTACAGCTGGGCCTCAGGAGTCTCCAGGTGAGGTGCAAGCCTCAGTCAGTCTGTGCTTTCATCAGAGGCATCCCTGGCCCAGAGCAGATTAAGCCATGGGAGGAGGGAGCGTTTCTGGGGAACACAGTGGGCGTCTGGGTGCACGGCCTGGCTCTGTCCTAGCAAACTGTCCCCTCCAATCGGGGCTGCCGAGGGGTAGGAGAGGGGGAAGGTGGGGCTTCAGAAGTTGAGGCTGAGGCTCAACCCCTGCTGAGGCTGCCCTCCTGACTTCCAGCATCCTGGTCCTGCCCCTCTTCATCCTTTCCTCTCTCCTCTCCCCCAGGTCTGAAAACCCCAAGCGGCTGTGAGCTGGTGGTGGGAGGGGAGCCCCAGTGCTGGGCAGAAGGCCGCTGCCTCCTCTTCGATGATTCCTTCCTGCACACTGCGTTCCACGAAGGTGAGTGCCTGTCTGCTCTGTGGCTGCCTTTAAATATATACATGTATATACTTATATATACTTAAATTTTATCTCTTCAGAGCTGTTTCTGGTTTCCAGAAAAACTGAGCAGGAAGTCCGGAATGTTTGCCCCTTGACGCGACCTTCCCGCGCATATATTTTCCCTTTATTAGCATTTTGCATGGCCGTGGCACGCTTGTGAACAGTGGCCGCGTCATAGTTTACGTGAAGGTTGGCCCTTGCTGTCGTCCGTTCTGTGGGCTTGGACAGATGTCATGGGTCCGCCACGGGAGGAGTGCACGCAGTAGATTTCCTACCCTAAACGTGCTCTGCGCTCTGCTCCGAACCTTCTGGGCCCTCTCCTAGGGTTTGTTCAGGGAGAAGGCGAGCCTGCGCTCTGTGCCAGGGCCAGGAGGGGTCGCTGCCGGAGTGGGTCCCTCTCCGCCGGGGTTCCGGCTCGGGTGCTTTGACCCTCTCCTCTCGCCGCCCTCCCCTCCCCTCCCCCAGGTTCAGCAGAGGACGGCCCGCGAGTGGTTTTCATGGTGGACCTGTGGCACCCGCACGTCGCGGCGGCCGAGCGGCAGGCCCTGGATTTCATCTTTGCCCCAGGACGATGAGAACGTTGGTCGCGCTGGAGTCCCCAGGAGTGACGGTGGGTCTGCCTGTGCAGACGGGGGTGCGGCTCAGTCCCCCGGCTCCGTTTGGA
The DNA here is from genome assembly GCA_006408695.1 of Aepyceros melampus. Lineage (NCBI taxonomy): Eukaryota > Metazoa > Chordata > Mammalia > Artiodactyla > Bovidae > Aepyceros > Aepyceros melampus. Next base: position 275,907 of record SJXQ01001847.1, on the reverse strand, counting down.
CCCCATGCTCAGAAACCTGCCTCAACCGAGAGCTTGCATTTGGGACTTTTGTTTTTTAAGATCACGTTGGGTCCCTTTTTCCTTTGTTTATTGAACAATAGGGAATTTCCAGCTTGTATTTCCTTAGATTTTTTTTTCCCCTTCCCACCGTTTGCTTCTGTGATTCCTTTCTGCCTAAAAGCGCATTCCTTTGCTCTGCGGCCAGAGGCCCGGCGTCCCTGTCGTCTGGCGTCACGCACACTGCTACTTGGTCATGTCAGTGCTCTGAAGTAGTCGCCAAACGGTTACTTGTCTGAATGTAATAACGTAAATCTTCTTGTGGTCATCTTAAGAGGAAAAACAAAAAAAAAGGCAACCAAAAAACTGCAAAGCAGAGAGCTGGCGAGCATGGCTTGGACGGCCCGCGAGTGGTTTTCATGGTGGACCTGTGGCACCCGCACGTCGCGGCGGCCGAGCGGCAGGCCCTGGATTTCATCTTTGCCCCAGGACGATGAGAACGTTGGTCGCGCTGGAGTCCCCAGGAGTGACGGTGGGTCTGCCTGTGCAGACGGGGGTGCGGCTCAGTCCCCCGGCTCCGTTTGGACCCCATGCTCAGAAACCTGCCTCAACCGAGAGCTTGCATTTGGGACTTTTGTTTTTTAAGATCACGTTGGGTCCCTTTTTCCTTTGTTTATTGAACAATAGGGAATTTCCAGCTTGTATTTCCTTAGATTTTTTTTTCCCCTTCCCACCGTTTGCTTCTGTGATTCCTTTCTGCCTAAAAGCGCATTCCTTTGCTCTGCGGCCAGAGGCCCGGCGTCCCTGTCGTCTGGCGTCACGCACACTGCTACTTGGTCATGTCAGTGCTCTGAAGTAGTCGCCAAACGGTTACTTGTCTGAATGTAATAACGTAAATCTTCTTGTGGTCATCTTAAGAGGAAAAACAAAAAAAAAGGCAACCAAAAAACTGCAAAGCAGAGAGCTGGCGAGCATGGCTCTGCTGCTGTTAACTTCACCCGGGGGCCCTTCTGCTGTGCAGGGCGGGGCGCAGTCTGCAGTCAGCATCAGCACCTGGCGGGCCGGCTGCGGCTGCGGCGGCGCTGGTCAGGGGCAGGGCCGACCCACCATCGCTCACCTCCCCCCGAGCCCCGTGAGCTTGCTCACGGCAAGAGCCTTGGGCTGGCGGGACCGGAGGCTTCTCTGTAAACGTGGCTTTCCGAACAGAGCCAGGTTGGCGTCTTCTTCTCCTTCAAGAGCCCAGCCGGGGCTCCCTCGGATCTGTCTCTGAACGTGTGATTCGCTTACCTCACTGCCTACAGAAGCCCTACTGCCAAACTGGGCCTGGGAGGTTCCCCACGTGAGCTGTGTGGAGTCCACGGCGCTGAGCGTTCAGACCACCAGGCTGGCCCATGGGCGCCAAGGTGGGGCAAGCAAGGCCTCCCTCCTCCAGGGACGTTCTGGGAAAGCCTCTCTCTGGCAAAACTGGGAATCGTAGGTCCGCCCAGGACGTGTCTGTTTTTTGCTTTGGAGTTTTGCTGCCTGTGATTTTCCATTTGTCTGTCTGTACATAAACGTTCAAACGCTGGGCTCAGCCTTGTGCCTGTCACCGCACAAGGGCGCGGCTCCGGCCCCCCTCAAGCCAGCGTGTGCTCGTGAGGACCCTGGGCGACCTGCAGACCCAAAGGACCCACAGTCTCAGCCTGGCTTGTTGGGTCTCCTGTGAAGGACGTGGCTGGGTTATGGCGCCAAGTCTGGAAACGGCCTCATGTCAGCCGATGTGTAAAGGAGTCACTGCCGGCCACTCGAGAGAGGCATTTTGGAATAATGTATTGCAGAGTTGGGCTGATAAAGCCATGGAGTGGCATGGAACACACAGTTTGTCCCATGTCCAGGTCCAGCATAAAGAAACTGTGTCTGCATTTGAGTACACTTTCTACACACCTTTTTCAGCGATTAGGATGCAGGAAAGGGCAGAGACTTCTGCCCCGCCCGAAGTCTTTCTCCTCCTCCTCCAGTTTCTTGTCAAAGAGTCACTGAGGTGCATGATCTGTCTGCATCCTGACTGCTGTCCGTCTACAAAGCCGGCAGCCCACACCCGTCCCCAGCTGCCTGCGCTCCTGTGACGCGGCTGGGGACCAGGAGGTAAATAAAAGATCTTGCTGAAAACCAGAGTGACGTGGTGAAGGTGGTGTGTGGGGAGAGACGTGACTTGGGCGGAAGCTCCGGGAGGGGCTCGTTATGAGCTGGAGGCTCTTGGTTCCTGGATCATGTCACGGAGACAGGTGGGACCCTGAAGGTGGTCACATGCAGTGAATGAAGTGAAGTGTAGTTCTGATCCTGGGGGTGGGGGAAGGAGCAGACCTATGGAATGTTCAGGAACTGCAGGTGTCTGCCCCGCGTAGAGAACCAGGACCCTACCCTGCCTCAGAAAAACTGAGGAGTCGGAACTCAGTGCTGGGAACTCGCTCCCATGTCCCCTTGGGCCAGTCAGTGTCCTTCACCACAGAGACGCAGCGACATCGGTCCCCTTCCTGACACCGTGGGGGTTCTGAGCAGTTAGGGAGAAACAGGTGAGGAGGAATGGTAGGTGAGAGGGAGCTGGGTGAACTCACGGGGCCAGTGGTAGAGGTAGCCAGGGGCGCTGTGTTGCCTATGTCTAACCTCAGGGCCCGGACCCTCGACGGCTGCGTTTTGAATCTTGCCGCTTAGAAGAGGGACCAGGCTCTGGTGACCTGGAGCTGCCTGGCTGCCGGGTGTCTTCACAGCAAGGCTGGCCGGGCCACCATGGCTCCCCTGAAGGGTGCATTGCCAACTTGGCAATCGCTAAAGTAATTCACACATCTTGGCGGGGGATGCCCAAGGTGAGAGAGGGGAGCTGGCCTGCCTGCCCAGCTTCGGATGGGAAGCCCTACCTTCCACCAGGAGACAGCCAGCCCTAGCTGGCTAGGCCAGAGCGGTTGCTCAGTGTGACAAGGTCATCTTCCAGGTCTTCTGTGCACCTGCTCATCACCCGCCAAAGTCACCTAGATTGTCTGGGTTCTGAGCCCCCTTGGTGACATCGAGTGCCCTGCAGTGTGTGGCGGGAAAGGGGGAGGGTAGTCCTCACTCACTGGTTTTGCACTTTGCACACTACGGTCACCTGGGGGACTGTTGAGAAATACTGGTACCTTCCCCCTCCTCCCCCAAGGCATTCCAGTTCTTTGTTTCAGCTCATTTCCTGGGCTGAATCTCCTGTGTAGCTGGGGCTGAGGGTCGTTGCCCTGAGTAGCAGAGATGAGGAGGCCTGTGAAACCAGCCAGCTGGAGGCTCGGGTTGAGCTGTGACCCTGAGGCGCTGGGCAGGCCTCCTAACCTGGGTCTCTAGGGGACAGCCACTGTTTCTAACGCCCTCCTCCAACGGTAGTTTGAGGAGCCTCTGGTAAGAGCGTTAACATTGCCATTCTCAGTCCTTCCGTTTCCAGGACTTGACCCAACCGCAGCTGCAGGACTGGGCATATAACCCATACCTGACCAATCAGAGCTTTCCAGATTCCTGGGTACTTAGGATTGGGACAAGGCTGAGCCCATGACCCACATCCGACCAATCAGAGCCTCCCAAACTCCTAGGTCCTCAGGGATTGGGTCAGGGCTGGGCACATGACCCATATCTGACCAATCAGAGCCTTCCGAACTCAGGTCCTCAGGGATTGGGTCATGGCTGGGCACGGGACCCCATTTCTTTCCTGGGACCTTTGGGAAAAACGCACTGTTGATAGGATGGGAGTGGGGAATCCAGTATGAAGAAAATCTGTGAGTGAAACCCACAGAGGAGAGCAGCTTTCATCTTGTGGAGACACCTGAATCCTGATAGAGCTTTGCCTGGAAGCAGCCCTACCTCCGCACTTTTCCATCACATGAGCCAATAAATGCTTTCTAACTCACGTCCAAGTTGTTTCTGTCTGTGGCTCCCCAGATGTCTAGATCCACTTTGTGCCTGATGCTCCCTGGCCTAGGATTAAAGTGAGGTTTCAGGAAGATAGTATCATGGTGAGCTGTGGGTGGGTGGGAAGCCCTCCCTAGGTGTTTTCAAAATGTAAACACGATAAGCGAAGGCTCAGTGCAGAGTGCTGTGTTTAAGGATTATCACGCCCTGCTGCCAGCCGCCTCGCCTCCCCATGACATGTTCGTCCCCGCTTGAATCTTACTAACCAGATGTAAACACTGGGGACAGGATAGAATGAGGCCCTGTATTTTAGGGCTGCTGACAGATGGCAGCAAAAATACTCCAGCAGAGTGCAGCTTTGGGTGGCAGGAGGCAACACACGCAGAGATTGACGGACTCTCTGCCTCCTTCCCAGGTGCACACAGTGGTCCCAACTTCAGATCACCCACTCTTCCCCGTAATGCCCACTCCTGCCACCCTGGATGCAAGGTGAGTGCCTTTCGTCATTGAGTACAGTTGGCACTGTGCCTTCTGGGAGAGTCTGTCACATGTGTTATTATCCCATAACACTTGGAGCCCTGCCAGCGGAAGCTGGGACAGCTACACACTAAACACGGGAAAACGTAGGGTCCGAGGGCAGTGGACACGGAAGAGGTTGTGCTGGCAGATGAGCCAGATGCAGAAGCCAGCTGTCTGCACTCACGGCTCACCATCCCCGGGCTTTTGAACTCTGTCGTGCATTCAGGCCTCTGTCTCCATGGAAGACAGAGGTACCCCACTGGGGAGAGCGTTTGCCTTCTCAGGACACACACTGAACCCCACTTTCTGAAGGCCCATGACACGCCCGCTTTCACATACATCGCTTCTCCTTTCCATTTAAAAGAAGACGCTGAGGTTCAGAGAATTACATTAACCAGTTTCCGAAGCCAGTCCTAGAACCAGATTTGACCCCTAGTCTCTTGACTCCAAAGCCGGGTGCACCTCCTCCCACAGGAACCGGTTGGGGCTGGTCGGAGAGTAGGGACTAATTCCGAGCACGTGCAGGGGACGGAATCGGGAGACGGCCAGGCTCACGCTCCCCTGCCCAACGCCCTCCCTGGGAGCACTCGGCCCGAGGAGAGGGGGGGGCTGGCACTCAGCTGACCCAAGCACACTCTGCAGTCGTGAAATGCCTCTTCTTGGCTCTTGACAGGATTCAAGACTCTGGGTTTTGTTCCCTGGAGAGCTGCAGCTGGGTTCCAGGTGGTTCAGACATTTAAAATAAACAGAGAGGAAGTGTCCTTCAGCCGCGAAGCCCTGAGAATCTTCACCTTAAGCTCCCCAGATTCAGCGACCGTGTTGAGAAAAGATCCAGGGTGGCTTGTTTTCTGAGCCAGGGTGACGGGTGTGGTGCTAACACCCTGCTCTCCCCAGGGTCGGGGACAGGGGGTTCCCCTCCTGCTGCTCTTTTCCCAAGACAGGCCCACGGTGAAGGCGTGCGAGGGTGTGTGCGGCGGGAGGCGGTGAACGGACGCTGGTGTTGCGCATGGCGCAAGAGCATCAGCCGTTGGTTTCCTGCTTGCACTGTGGACTCCTGCAGAGCAGGGATCTCCCCTCTCTCCCGTGGGGTTTCTCCCCTCTGGAGCCCACGCCCCACATACAGCAGGCGCATCCTTCTACCTGCCCCAAGCGCAGGCAGACGTGCGGATCCAGGTCATTCGTGCTCTCGCCTATCCGGGAGGCAGGGACGTTTCCAGCGAGGAGCAAATCAAATCACTGCCGTTTCAAGACTCTCCTTCGCCCAGCGGCTCGGCCGCTTGCCTGGTGCGGGCATGCTCCAGCAGGAAGGAGCAGGAAGGGGAGGGAGTGCTCCATTTCTGCCCTCTTTGTGTGGCGTAGGTCTTCCAGGTGGGAAGGGCAGGGCTGGGATCTGGACTGAGACTGTCCGGCATTTGGCCTAACGGTCCAAGCCGTAAGGAGCCTGGTGGGCGGGTGAGATGTGGGCTCCCACTCATACCGTCTATTGCTGTGATGAATGACCCCAAGAGCGGCTTACAACAATCTCTCCTTCGCCCAGCGGCTCGGCCGCTTGCCTGGTGCGGGCATGCTCCAGCAGGAAGGAGCAGGAAGGGGAGGGAGTGCTCCATTTCTGCCCTCTTTGTGTGGCGTAGGTCTTCCAGGTGGGAAGGGCAGGGCTGGGATCTGGACTGAGACTGTCCGGCATTTGGCCTAACGGTCCAAGCCGTAAGGAGCCTGGTGGGCGGGTGAGATGTGGGCTCCCACTCATACCGTCTATTGCTGTGATGAATGACCCCAAGAGCGGCTTACAACAACACACATTTATCATCTCCCATGCTTCCTGAGGGCTAGGGATTCTGAAGTGGCTTGGCTTGATGGTTCTGGCTGTTTCTCTTAGGGCCGAATCAGATTAGGACAGGCAGGGCCTGCTGTTGTCTGGTGGAGGCCACTGGGGCCAGGGAACCTGCCTCCAAGAGGCTCACTTCACACGGCCACGGGCAGGAGACCCCACCCCGGGGACATCTCCCCACGACAGGTGGACCGAGAGAAGTGGCAGCTGCGATGTTTTGTGACCTACCCTCAGAAGTCACACTGGCACCTTGGCCACATTCTGGTCATTAAAAACGAAGCACTCCGTCTAGCCCTCACTCCAGGGCGAGTCAGGTCCTGAAATTGTAGCAGAGAAATCCTGGACTTCTAAAATACTTACTTGGCTGCGTCAGGTCTTAGTTGCGACCTGCGAGATCTCTGGTTGCTGTGTGTGGACTTGCACTGTAGCTTGCAGGCTCAGGAGTCATGTGCTGCGCGGGCTCAGTTGCTCTGCGGCTTGTGGGGTCTTGGCTCCCCAACCAGGGATCAAACCTGCAAACCCCTAACTGCAAGGCAGATTCTTAACCCACTGGACCACCGGGCAAGTCCCTGTTGGCTTACTCCCACACTTTGCTCTGCGGACCTCACACTCTTCTGTGACGTGGAGACTCCGCTCAGAGGGAGGCACTGGGCTGCCTCGAGTGCAGACTCTCGGAACAAGGATTCTGCGTTTTACGTGTTTTCAGCGCAATAGCAGCCCTGGGAAATGAGATGGTAGGAGAGGTTTCTGGAAGCAAAACAAAGATGATGCTCTGCCAGTAGCCCGACACCTAGGAAAGGGCCCAGAACAGGCGGGAGGCTGCCTTGAGAAGCAGATCTCATGTGGAAGTGTCCTCGAACCCACGCACTCAGCCGAGCTACTGAGGGCAGGGGATATGAACACGGGCTCGGGGGCTCCGAGTTCTGTCCCTGCGTCAACACGTAACAGGTCAGATTTTCGCCAACCTCAAGACTTGCAGATCTCACAACTCTTACTCTAGAGCATCGGTGGCAAGTCTGGCTGCTTAGAAATACCACAGGACAGGAAGGGAACGGGTTCTGTGTCCGTCAGTCATGGGAAGGTGCCTGCAGAGGCTCGCCCAGGTCTTGGAAGGAGTTTTCCTCCGACAGTCCAGCAGAGAAGCGGGACAACGTGCATTTCCCTAGCTTCAGCTACAGCCCTCCTTCATCTGGGAAGCTCACCGTCTTAGGCCAGCCAGGGGCAGGAGGGATGCCAGAGAGGTGACAGAAAGGGGGCTGTGGGCCCATATGTGGTGCAGCCTTGCTGAAGCTGTTGCTGTCCGCCCCCGACGCTTGCACACAGACTGCGCTGACACGCCCTTCCTCCCTAGCCTGGCTGGATTGGGCAGGCAGAAAGGTGACCACGCAGAGTACACACACGCGTGTACATCTATACGTACGTATCCCCATCAGAACTCAGTACTCAGAACTCCGTAGCATTTTTGGCTACTTTATTTTTAGCTCTTAGCAACTTGTTTCAAGAAAAAGACCCCATGTCATAAATAGGAGATACTGGCTCACTGGCATGAGTTATGCTGCAGTTTTCACATGGAGTCTTAGGTGCTTCTGGTAAAGATCTGGTTAGGATTTTGGTAAATATTTTCATTCTGTGACTCGCGTCGTATCATCACAGAACGTTGGACCATAACGTCACTGAACCGGTGTTCTAAGTTCTACCCCAGCCTGGCAACAGCCAGAGCAGAATGCTGTCCCCTCTCACGCAGCATCCCCCTTCCTGAAAAGCAGCTCTGCTTCTGCTCTAAGACCTTTTAGAAACTCCTGTTTGGGACCCTCACTCAAAGCAACCAGCAGCACCACCCACTTCCAGCCAAGGGGCCGGCCTGGCCAATCATCACCTCCGGGTCCTGGCGCCCCAGCCTCCTTTCGTGTCATCAAGATGGCCCCCTCCCCACCGTGGGTGATCCAGAAGATCCAGCCAAGGCAGTCTCAGCATCCTCGACTGCTTCCGGTGCACCCACCCGCCAGGAGAACCGTGGTGAAGACAGCCTGAGAAGTGGGTGCACAGTGTGCTTGCAGACAGATCTGTCTCCTGGCTCTGCAGTCACCTCGGACCCACCCCCTGCAGACAGCGAGGGACGTGCACTCTAGACCAGGGATGGCGGGGTTCTAGAAGGAACACCGGCCTCAGTCTCCGTGTACGAGTCAAAGCTAGGGTGGAGCAGCCCCAGGAAACGTCGGGCGCCCCGGGCTCCATGTAATGGGGGAATCACTGACCTGGGCCCCTGGGGTGGAAGGAGCCGTGGCCCCACCCTGGCCCCCGCACCACCCACGCTGCCAAGTTCTTTACCACAAGCTGTAGGTCTGCCAACCCGAGGAACGACCCCCTCCAGCCCTGATCCACAGAAGGAATACAAACACTCAAAAACTGCAATCCCCCAAAAGAGGACTATTCCAGGGAAAGTAGAACAGAGGGGCTTTCCACTTAACCAGGTGGCACTTCCTTTGCTGGGGTTTGACGTGAGAGTCACCCGCGAGGGTCAGGAGCAACCCACGGTTCAGAGCAGGTTCACCCCGTGCTTCAGCAGCTTCTGCTTGGCTTTGCCCTGGAGGCCGAAGGCACCGTCCTGCGGGTTAGGAAAGCCAGAGCTCCGCGCCGCTGTGGCCAGCTGCTGGAAGTAAGTTTCCTGAACGGGGTTGCAGCAGGCGTATACAGCCGTGGAGGCGTTCCTGGCAGGGGGCGGAGAGAGGAGACCACAGTCCGGTGCCATGCAGACCTCAGACCCCAGAGACCCCACGAGGTCTCTAGCCCAGAAGGATGAGCACGGGCCCAGTCACTGTGGCCACAGAGAAGGGGCACCTCGGGGTTCCAAGCACGGGTCTGGAGGTCCCACGCAACCTGGGTGCTCACCCCAGCCCTGAGACTTCTGGCTGTGGGAGTCTCAGCTTTCTCATCAGAAGAATGGATGACAGCAGTCAATTCCCTCACTGAGACTTCACGGAGTAAATGAGTTAGGAAGGGATACAAATCGCTTAGCCCATGGTGAGATGGTTCAGAAATGGAGGCTGTTGTTTCTATTACTGTTACTCAAACGAGCTACGTATCCCACCACAAAAAGTCTCAGCTGCAAGGAAGGTGAGATGCTGCAGGTCCACAGGTGGGGGGTGGGTCTGGGTTGCCAGCGTGGGCAGCTCTGACTTAAAGCCAGAGGAGGCACATTTATTGTGGAAAGATACACAGAAATATTGGCTGGAGACAGTGCTGGGCAGCAGAAACACCCACACTCCCATGTGGCAGCTGACAGACGTTAGAACCTGTTCAGCCAGGCTGAGAGCCCACGCCCCACAGCCCGCCTCTGGACTACACTGCGCGAGCGCACACACACACCCCAACCACAAGCATGCGTGGAGGGGCGCGCGCCACAGAGACGAGACCCTGGGTGCAAATCCTGACTCGGCCTCTGATCTGGGGCGACTCGTTCACCCTACTGCATACTTGTGTCTCGGTTTCCATGAAATGAGGTTACAAAGAATGTACTCGACCAACCCACTCCCACATAGTACAGTACAGACACGCAACACACACAGAGCAAGCACTCCCCTTCTGATCCTCTAACTTGCCTTCTGTTCTGCTACTGGTTTCATAAGAGAAGCATGTGGAGAGAAAAAGTAGAGTTTAGTTGGTTAAAGACTGTAAATGCCACTAATTAACAGGTCTAGATCCGCTGGCCTGAAGGTGTTCAAGACACGCAACAAAGTGAAAAAGGAACTTAAAAAACAGCAAGCGCATGCGCTCCAGTGTTTTTTTTTTTAAAGAAGACAGACCAGTAAAATAATAAAAAATACTGATCATGTTTTTCATATGGGCTACCCCAGTGGTTCAGTGGTAAAGAATCCTTGCCTGCCAATGCAAGAGATGAGGGGTTCGATCCCTGGGTTGGGAAGATCCCCTGGAGAAGGGAATGGCACCCCACTCCAGTATTCCTGCCTGGAAAATCCCATGGACAGAGGAGCCTGGTGGCTACAGTCCACGGGGTCGCAAGGGTCAGACGCGACTGAGCAGCAGCACCTCGTATGTGCAAAAAAAACCAACCAACACCAAGAAACCTGGGGTACGCTACACCACACCGCTGACCGTGAGCATCCTGGGGCACGTGCCGGGGAGGGGAGGACGCGCTGCCTTTGGGAGACCTTTGAGGGAGGGATGTCTGGATGTGGTGGTCAGGAGTACGCGGGACTGGTCCAGTTGGAAGACAGACAATAGCCCTCCTCCGCCCCCAGTGACTGATGGAAACACCGAGATGGGGAGGGCCTTGGGTCCCCTCCCTGCTGTCCCCCAGTGTCTGGAGCAGCCCGAGCCCCAGGAAGGGACCCAGCATGTACAGGACTCAGGGAAGCCTGAGGGTGGGTGACAGCAGCCCGGGTCGGGGGAGGCCCGGGCGGCCCTCGCACTGGTC